>MJUU01005807.1:0-36810 GCA_002080025.1 Modiolus philippinarum
AACTATGGGTTGAATAATTATGATAGTCCAAACCAGCTTTAAGGCATATTTCTTTCAAAAAACTGTTAAACATATTATATGAAATGGCTTTTAATTTACCGTTTGGACGTCTAACCACGAAAGCAGGAGAACAGTTTTGAACAACAAAAATTTTACACATTAACATGTAAGCAGATACCGGACAAAGAGGAGAAGATTCTATAGGTACTAAAGGGAGAGACAAGAGACGTTCTCCGAATTGAATAGTTTTAGACCAGTTGAAATTAACAATAAGTCCAAAATCAGAACAAATGATATCCTGCCTTTTTGAAATCTTGGATGGATCTTCTACAGTACCAACTAAATTAGATTTCCTACACATAAGAAAAAAGGCAAAAAGAAATAAACACCAGTAAGAAACTTGGTTTTTATCGTTAAAATCTAGAACTTTATAAATTTTAAGTAGTATGGGTGGAGTGATAGGTAGGGCTGCTTTGACAGTGTGTGGATTGGTTCTTCTAAGCCCTCTAAAAATAATTTAAAATAAAAAGTATCAAGGTGTGGAAATGAAAAATCAAACATCAAATGCATGCATTTAACACCTTGTATATAATTTCTAATTGAATCAACACTTTGAAAAGATCGACTTAAAAATTGGCCATATAAACAAATAGTATCTAAATTACAAGGTAATGCATTTAAATTGTAAAAACTACAAAATAATAAAAACGACTTCCACTGTGTCACTAGATTTTTCTGAGTTCCTGTTGCAAACGCAGATTTCAGGGAGATTTTACTCTCTTTTTCAGCAAATCTAAATCACCAATCATGCTGAAACCTGAAAAATTCATCAAAAACTTGAACCTCTACACAGTGATGGCCTGACATTACATTAAAAAATTCAACTTCATACTCTGATGACAAGCTCCACCTGGACAGTAAATCCGCAATTCTGTTACATTCGCTCGAAATATGCACTGCTTTAAGCTCACACTCAGTAGTAGCACATATGAAAATAATTTCTCTAAGACAAGCCTGTAAAAATCGACTTCGTGAACGACCATGATTTATGACTTGAACAGAGACTAGGTTGTCACAGTAAATACATATTCTTTTTCCTGGTTTACCCCATAATTTTAAGCAAACAATTACACATAAAAGTTCTAATGCATTTATGTGCAGATTCTGTTGAACAATAAATTCCGGAAAAGTACAATGAAAGAATTCCGCAGTAGACGACGACCAACCTCCACAACCTGAAAGGCAAGCATCACATGAGAAAAACTGATCTGGTTCAGTCAATTCATGTAAATTTAAAATGGATATACCATTATAAGTCAACAAGAATTTAGACCACCAGAAAACATCCTTTTTTAATTCTCCTGGAATCTCCAAATTCTGATCATCGTCAGTAAATTCTCTCTAAAAGTTTAGAATTCTTGATATAAAAATTCTTCCTGGTTTAACACAACTTGACACAAAATTCCAATTTTCCAATCAATGATTGTACCTCTTTTCTTTTGGCGTTGGACTTGATTAACCAAAATTCAACCAAATTGCTAATTTCTACTAAACGTTCAGGAGTAACTTCCAATGTCATTTTTTCAGTGTCAAACCATACACCGAGAAAAGACATTCTGTATGTTGGGGAACATGCTTTATCAATTGACTCCTCGAGACCACAATTATCTAAAACACTTTTTAATTTGTTGAAAGACTCGGTTGCTAAATTTGGGACCTCAGCGCCTGCAAAATCGTCTAAATAATTGATTATATGATTTCCTTGTTTAGACGCTATATAAGTAACTGCATTTGTAATTCTTTGACATATGAAAGCAGACGATCTCAAGCCCATTGGTAACACGGTGTCAATAAAAATATGCCTTTTCCATGAAAAGCCCACAAGATTGTAATTTTTAGGATCTAAAGGTATCTGCCTGTATGCTCTGCGCAAGTCCCTTTTAAATATAAGACAGTTGGGACCTTTTATTTTGATAATATCAATCAAATCATCAACATTAGGATAGTGTAACTCAACTTTGTCCCCTAAATACTCATTTTTGTCAATAAAGTCGTTGACAGCATTTCCTTTCGGAAAACTCAAATCCATGATAATCCTCCTCTCTATAGAATCAGATTTTGGAACACAATTTATAGGAGACAAAACTAAATTGTCTGTGAATGGACTATCTTTAAATGGGCCTATTACAGCTCCGTAACGAACTTCCTTTTTGATATATTGATCAACTTCTTTAGGAAAATTACGAGCACCGAGATGATTAATGACTTTTCTATTTGGGCTAAAAATACCATCATCATAATGAAATCCAATGGGCCAACCAAATTCTAAAAACTCACAAATTTGTTTGTCATGAAAAAATTGTAACTGTTGCCTCCAAAAACCAATATTCAACTTGGAAAAGACAGGAATGCGACAAGAATTGAAATTGTAACCTTCATTTCCCGACAAAAGATTGTGAATATGCACCAAATGATCAAAATCAATAACCTTTAAATTTAAAGTGTCAAAACATAAAGCGCAATGTTCCTTTTCAAAATTGACGCTTACTACTGATAGTCATTTGTTTTTATTTGGGCAAATATCTGAACATTCTGGATGTTTTAACTGTGTTCCGTCTTTTTGTAAACAAGTAGCGCAGATATGTAGAACTGATCTTGAAATTCCTCTAATNGAACAATAAATTCCGGAAAAGTACAATGAAAGAATTCCGCAGTAGACGACGACCAACCTCCACAACCTGAAAGGCAAGCATCACATGAGAAAAACTGATCTGGTTCAGTCCATTCATGTAAATTTAAAATGGATATACCATTATAAGTCAACAAGAATTTAGACCACCAGAAAACATCCTTTTTTAATTCTCCTGGAATCTCCAAATTCTGATCATCGTCAGTAAATTCTCTCAAAAAGTTTAGAATTCTTGATATAAAAATTCTTCCTGGTTTAACACAACTTGACACAAAATTCAATTTTCCAATCAATGATTGTACCTCTTTTCTTTTGGCGTTGGACTTGATTAACCAAAATTCAACCAAATTGCTAATTTCTACTAAACGTTCAGGAGTAACTTCCAATGTCATTTTTTCAGTGTCAAACCATACACCGAGAAAAGACATTCTGTATGTTGGGGAACATGCTTTATCAATTGACTCCTCGAGACCACAATTATCTAAAACACTTTTTAATTTGTTGAAAGACTTGGTTGCTAAATTTGGGACCTCAGCGCCTGCAAAATCGTCTAAATAATTGATTATATGAATTCCTTGTTTAGACGCTATATAAGTAACTGCATTTGTAATTCTTTGACATATGAAAGCAGACGATCTCAAGCCCATTGTTAACACGATGTCAATAAAAATATGCCTTCTCCATGAAAAGCCCACAAGATTGTAATCTTTAGGGTCTAAAGGTATCTGCCTGTATGCTCTGCGCAAGTCCCTTTTGAATATAAGACAGTTGGGACCTTTTATTTTGATAATATCAATCAAATCATCAACATTAGGATAGTGTAACTCAACTTTGTCCCCTAAATACTCATTTCTGTCAATAAAGTCGTTGACAGCATTTCCTTTCGGAAAACTCAAATCCATGATAATCCTCCTCTCTATAGAATCAGATTTTGGAACACAATTTATAGGAGACAAAACTAAATTGTCTGTGAATGGACTATCTTTAAATGGGCCTATTACAGCTCCGTAACGAACTTCCTTTTTGATATATTGATCAACTTCTTTAGGAAAATTACGAGCACCGAGATGATTAATGACTTTTCTATTTGGGCTAAAAATACCATCATCATAATGAAATCCAATGGGCCAATCAAATTCTAAAAACTCACAAATTTGTTTGTCATGAAAAAATTGTAACTGTTGCCTCCAAAAACCAATATTCAACTTGGAAAAGACAGGAATGCGACAAGAATTGAAATTGTAACCTTCATTTCCCGACAAAAGATTGTGAATATGCACCAAATGATCAAAATCAATAACCTTTAAATTTAAAGTGTCAAAACATAAAGCGCAATGTTCCTTTTCAAAATTGACGCTTACTACTGATAGTCATTTGTTTTTATTTGGGCAAATATCTGAACATTCTGGATGTTTTAACTGTGTTCCGTCTTTTTGTAAACAAGTAGCGCAGATATGTAGAACTGATCTTGAAATTCCTCTAATAACTGCAGAGTGTGGAGAATTTGTTTCATCACATTTGTTCCTTTGATATTTGTAACAAAACCACACAGTTGGTTTAAAAGAAGAATTTTTACCAGCTTTAGAAATAGACCTGAATTCGAAAGGTAATACATGGCCAGTTAAAATAGCACTCTCTAATACTTGCGGGTCATCTTTCCAGGTCTTTCTACCACTTTCTATTTGTCTAAGCCAGGTAGCATATAGATCTAGAATTGCAGACCATTGATAAATTGAACTAAAATATGCTATTTTTTGTAACAATCTTAACCGTCCTTCCTTCTCTGTTTTAGATTTTCAGAAATTAGAAATTATCTCTAATTCACCGGCAACAAACTGTTTGAAATTTAATTGTTTGAATTCTAAATCCTTGTTGACGTATTCAAATTGTAAAAAATTGTGTGGAAAATACTGAGGATTCAAAACTCTATCGGTTGACTTCCGAACTAAGCCGGATTTCTTTCTGTCATTTGAGCTGTTCACAGATAAGTCAGGGATACAATTCGAAAAAGAGTCATCTGATGAATCAGAATCTACGTTTTGTGAATCGGGATCAATCTTTCCACATTTCATGTTTAAAAGTGAGCTCGAACAAGACCTTCCCTTCTGTTTTTTGGAAGTATTCCCATCAAAAGCAGAATCGGGAATTTCTTGATCACTCATATTATGAAACGTAGAAAATGTTTTGTTTTTGTCTCCAATTGGAGACTCTAAACCTAACTGCTGCATTTGTTTGTTAACTTTTTTGTTCAATAACTTAGACTGACGCAAATCTTTAATTGTAACAGTGTTTGTATCAAAATCTAAAATCTCACCTGATTTTTTATTCTTCTTTTTAGGTTTGGCGCCAGTTGTAGTCTCCGACATAGAGGCAACTTCCGCTTCTAATTCAGCAATCCGTTGCTTCAATTTTTCTTTCTTCAACGAGTCCCTTTTCTTCTCAAGTAACTTTACTCTGAGTTCCAGTTCATCCTCACTAGAATCGTTGACGTCTGATGTCTTTTTCTCTCCGTCTTCTTCAGATTCATCAGAATTGGGTAGTGGACGAGACATGGCATATGACTGTTCCCTTTCACAATCCTGTAACAATTCGTTGGTCTCTTCCTCTGTCACCGACAACTCTAGACCCTCCATATTCCGTCTTTTCTGAAAAAAGAAACTGAACAGAAGGATTAGTAGTACCAAACTTATCGAAATCTTTATAATTTTTGACCGCCACTGATCTACGAGGTCGATTCGCCATTGAAAGAAAAATTTAAAATGTTGATCGACGCTTCAACAAAATTTGAAATCCATGGTCGACGTGCGGATACAAAAATACATGTTGACACTGCGCATACCAATCTTGAAATGTAACAAAGAAAGGTGAGCACTAAACAGGTAAACATATACCTGTAATAAAATACCTGTCCAATTAAATTAAACCTAACAAAAATAAAAACAAGATTGTGACCAATTAAAGGAACGATAAATACTGAAGAAAAATTATGGAAGCCAAGAAAAACAATTCAAAAAGAAGATTAAATATTTTCAGTAATTAAACATTTTTATGTGCATAAAAATATCCAAATACTTTTGAAATACACAATAAAATGAAACAATGAATAGTTAAACAAAGATATTGTGAAAGTTACAAGGTAAAAATCTGACCGACATTACCTTACACTGGGAATATGAGCTATGACGGGAATTTTCGAATACAAATATAATAGGTACAGTAATATATATGGAATAGATTGATTGATTGATTAGTTAGAGTTTAACGTCCAATGAGCAATATTTCAGCTATATCAGGACGAGAACAAGTTAATCAATTCAAAACAAATTGTAAGTAAAAGAAGAAAGAAATAAAGGTGGAAGGGACAACCGGGGCAACGACTTTTGATTGCCACTGGAAAAGAGGAGAAATGGGTAGGGGCAGGAAATTTAGCCTTCTATACGACACCCAGTGCGTATGCTCTCTTTAGAGAAATATAGAAGGGGTCTTTATACTGCATGGAGCGTGGCGTTTCTCCACACAGTTTGGCTACAATGGTTCGCGGTCAGGCTTTCCGTATTATGACCTGACTACCCCGCAAAGACAGGGCATTCCCCTATCCACCACCTGGGGACGCGCCCGGCAGCTCTGTAGCCAAAGCCCCTGAAAACCTATTCAGGTGCCGGGTATATGGAATAGAGATGATATTTAAAGAGATGACATTTAAAATATTAAATATAGGTAATTTTGACGACCTTTAAAAAGGTAGAATATAAGATACAGAGAGGTGTCTATAAGGTAAAATATAAAAAATTGAGATCGTTTCTAAAAGGTAAAATCTAAGGAATAGATACGAAATTTAAAAAGTAAAATCAGGGGAATAGAGACGACATTTCAAAGGTAAAATCTAGGGAAAAGAGACAAAATATTAAGAACGGAGACGTCATCTAAAGGGTAATATAAGGAATAGAGACGACATTTAAAGGTAAACTATCAGGAACAGAGACGACATTAAAAAAGGTAAAATCTATAAGGTAAAACATCAAAACAATGAAATTTAAAAGGAATATAAAAATGAAATGGATATTCTATCTTGGATCTTATCGATAAGATGGAAAACATACTCAACAACAAAAGAAACGCACTACTAACATGTATTTCTATGTACCTTAAAATTCAACAGCAAATATCTGCTGGAGCAACTTGAAATTTTTACACATTGTTTCTCTTATCACGAAGTCATATTCTGAGAAAATGAAACCTTTTTGAATTCTGAATTTCATTTTCTCAAAAAAAAAAGAAGAAGAAGGAAGAAAAAAAAATGCAAAAATGTTGAAAAAGGTTAATTTTGAATCTTTTGTGCTCCTACCTGTAAGATTTGGTGAAAATTACTGTTTTTGTAACTGTTTACAATACAACTTTCAAACAAGCTCGTTCTGAGGAAAGCAATTCTTTGACTCATTCACCGGAACCGTTGCTGTGACTATAACAAATGTTTTGACAACAATTGACTTGCTTGTTTTGGACATTTGAAATAAAAAATACACAAGAGGCTAATAAGGCTCAAATATCTAGGGAGCTAGATAATATTAAAAAGATGGTACGTTTCTTGTGTTGCTCAGTAAGCATAATGTTGTATTTTTTAAGATAAAACAATTTAACAAAATTTTATGAAGATCAAACTTGTAGTTTCTGAGAAAATGTAGACGTTAAACTGAGGTGCGACTGGCAGACAAACGAACGAACAAGCTGAAAAACTATAGACCACAACGTCTGTTGTTGCGGAGTAAAAAATTGCAAAATTTCTATTGAAAACAGATAACAAACAAATAGCAAATCATCTAAAGATAAATCTAATACAATATATAAAATGTCAAACACATGCTGACATGAAACGCCAAGAACGTTAAAAAGAGCTTTAGATATTACTGAGACGTAAAGGTAAAAACCAGAAACTTGCCTGGCTTCCACTCAAAAAGATTATTATTCCAATGAGACACTTACTTATTTGCACCCCAAAAGTGGTCAATCATTGGTTTCAGAACCAGAACCAGTTTTTGTATTGTTACAGGATTCACTACCTTGACATGAACATCAGTCTGAACAATACGGGCCCTGCTCTTCTCACACACATGCAAAGAAATATGCTCGACTTTCCTTACATGAACAAATCCTGACTTGGAGAAAGTTTGACGCAGTTGGTCATTTGAATAGCACATTTTCTAATTTGTTGTACTAAAAATTCCAACCATTGTCACTTGGTTCTCCGTTATTTGGCTTAGCTGAAATGAGAACGCCCAGACCCTTTGCCGCATAACTCGTAAGATATGATTTCTAAAAGGTGCTTTGCATGGAATCAGTTTTACATTCAAGACTTTTGTCTTTACTGGTTTAGAGTGTTATGCGACTTCCTGAATCTGCCCCATGTGTCATCCAATGAAGAAATTATTTTCTTTGAAGAATCAATGACACTGTCAACGTCATCTTCTGCTAGAGAAACAGGATCTTGACTGACCTTTGAAAAGTGTAAACAGGGATTTCTTTCCTATTTAAAAAATGCACAAGTGGGGTCCCTTCCCGTAAGTGCATGTGAAAATATAGGAAATTTTGACATCAATGGGCCAATGTCATTCACAATGATGGCGTGTACAGGAATAAATCAACGATTTTCCTTCATATTCCAAGCCAACCCAGTCTGAATCCACATGTCTGTTGTTCTTTTTAGTTGAGGATAAAAATGGATCACTAAAATAAGCACATCTGTATCATATCTTTTCCATAGCTTTAATCTTTTAAATGTCGTCTCTATTGTTAAGGTTTTACCTTTTAGATATTATAAAACCTTCATTTAAATTCGTTATTCCAATGTATAGCTCATATGCCCAGCGTTATATTTATGTCAGTCAGATTTTTACCTTAAAAAATTTTAGACGTTCACAATATTATATTTAAAATATTGTTTCAATTTCATTGCGTATGTCAAAAGTATTTGTTGATTTAACTGTTAAATGTTGATCTGTCTTCATATCTTGTTAGTAAATTGTGTCTTTACTATCCTTAAATGTCTTATTTCCAACTCAGAAATTGTCATCTATCTATGTTCGATTTTACCTTTTTACATTAATTTATCTCCCTTGTACTTTAGATATCTAAGTATGAAATGTATTCTATATTGTCATATGATGACAATATAACATTTCTTCTTGAAAGAAATGGTATTTGACAACTTAAAATGCATTTGTTACAAATCAAGCTACTTGGCAATAATTTGATAAAAATAGCACAGGACAGTCTTCAGTTTTGGCACCGATATTTGATTTTCTTTGGATAGCCTGGGCAACAAAAAACATTTACGTATTCATAGCAATGCTTTCATGATTGTTTTGATCACATGCTTAGCCAAAAAACAACACAAAATTTTGAAAAATTACTACACACTTAAAAATATCTATCTTGGTGATTATTCTAAAAACAACATTTTTTTAATCAAAGCGCTGAACGCTGGAGTGCTGCTTAGGCAGTTATCTTTGAAATAAGAAAAGATTTGAAACTTCATATTTAAAAAAAAACTAGAGGATGACATGCCCCGCGCAAGGTTGAATCAAATTGAGATTTTTTAGTAATATTTGTGTCTGTAAGACACATATGATGCCCCCGCTTGAACAGATGTTATTCTAGGTTGCACAGATAAACTATGTACCCTCTATTACAAAATCACCAAAAAATCTTAAGTTTTACAATGTATATTTAAAAAAAAATGAACCGAAATCAAAATATATACCACATGCACATCTTCAATATAGGTACAAATGAACTGCAAAATAAAAGAAAGCTTCCTAGTATCAAAACTGTAGGAGGAGTTGTGCGGACAATCTGTGTACCCTCTATTAATAATTCACCCAATAAATGACTAAGTTCAACAACGTGTATTTTTTTTCCAAAAATGCATCAAAATCAAAATCCCCCGCTTGAACACATGTTATTGTAGGTTGCACAGATAAACTATGTACCCTCTATTACAAAATCACCAAAAAATCTTAAGTTTTACAATGTATACTAGTATTTAAAAAAAATTAACCGAAATCAAAATATATACCACATACACATCTTCAATATAGGTACAAATTATCTGCAAAATAAAAACTTCTTAGCATCAAAACTGTAGGAGGAGTTGCGCGGACAAACTATGTACCCTCTATCACAAAATCGCCAAAACAAGACTAAGTATTTTGACAAAAATTAACCAAAATCAAAATCCTTACCATATGCACATCTTCAATATAGGTACAAAAGATCTGCAAAATAAAAAAAAACTGTAGGAGGAGGTAATAACATAATACGTCTGTCTTTTGAGAGAGCATAAAAATGTGCACTCAAGTCATAATGACGTCTATCACTAGAATAAACATATAAACAAAAAAATAAATGCAAACTGACTGGGCAAAATGGGAAAAATTATTCAACAACAATCAATGAACATGAAAGGCAAGTAAAGAAATAAAACCGAGTTTTGTTTCAGGAGAATAAATTGAATTAAAGTGCTTCATAAGAATAGGGATTGTTAAAATGCATCGCGCACTTTAATTCAATTAATTACTCTGAAACATACTTTAAACTACAACAGAACTGTTAAACTATGGAATAATCTTCATATTATCCTCCTGAATCTATCATGGAAGCACCATCATAAATACTGGGGGAACAAGATATTTATGATAATTATTAAATAATGCGGATCTACATATAATAACAGGAAATAACATAGTTGTATCTACAGGCATGGAGTAAAGAAAACGGTTCTAGCCTTTTCCTAAATACTATCAATAGATATTGATATGGATTTTTTTTCTGGTGTCATGACAACATGACACATGGTACATTTGTAGACTTGGCTTCAGCTTTACATTTAAAGGGAATTTCAAATACTATACACACAGGCACTTGTTACCTTACATATAATGTATTTACCTCCACTATGTCATCACGACCTTTTGATACTAGTGCATGTAGTCTTGGAAACAACATGTATCATGTATCACAAAAATTTCCCCTAAAAGCATGCCATGTAGTTGTTACGTCCTTCCCTCGACATGGTGAACGGTTTCTCCGTGCATCAGTCTATTTAATGCCTACTGATCCGCCGTTATGACAATGTACACCAACAATTTATCCGTGATCATGGTCGCTGCAAAACAATTCGCAACAAAAGAGGAAATCGCTGCAAGTAATGAAAAATCAGCAAGCCACCAGTTCCCCAGTTGTAGCAAATCAAATCCTGAATTATTCTTTCATACATTTCCTTGTCGTGTGGCGGACATTAGTTCCACACCTGCTCGCTTCAACCCCTATTTATTTTGTTATCTCCTCAGAAAATATTTAAAACTTGGTCTAGCCCTCATCTTTTCAAAAAATATCCTGAGCCCCATCCGATTACATTCCATTTAACTAGGAGCAATCCTTTTAGTGGAGAAATGCAAAAAATTGTCAAATCCATAAGTAAACCTCGGAATTCTCTAGACTCTAGACTTTACTTGGGATAAGGAATATATTCCAGAGTTCCTTGATCACGTCATTTGGCTGGTATTCAAACTCAATGTTGCTGTATGGTAAACCCTCAAGAGTTCCGAATTTTGTTTATTTCCAAATATAGAAAGTTTGTGGAGTTGACATATTTAGGTGCCGTTTAAACATATGCGAGCACACATGTCGTAAAGACATCAAACTTGAATTCGAACGTTTTTAAAATAGATGTAAACATTAAGCATTAAAAACTTCAAGATATATTGCTATAAGAGTCCACAGTGAAAGAAGCAAAGAGTCCACAGCGATAGAAGCATTTACTTCGGTATTTAGTCATTTGCTATGTTTCGAAACATTTTACTGTTTCCTTTCATGAAAACTTGTAAAATATTACAGCGCATCGCGGGAATTTTTTACGAATGAACCGAATCGCGAATGGCGAGTATCAAATTAAGCTACATTTTCACGCTATATTTTTGTTTGAACTGCACATACTTTCCATTTGAGCATTTTTAAATAAAATAAGAAGAATGTGTGCCGCAGTCTCTCGCTATCTTTAATTCTTGACATCCAGACATGAACTATTTTATGTGTATTTGTGAGGTACATCTGGCTGTTTATTTTGTCTGGAGACAGTGCAACAGTATAATGCTGCCTAGGCAGCACAAAAATTACTACACACTTAAAAATATCTATTTTGGTGATTATTCTAAAAACGATGCACATGTCGCCATTTTTGTTACCAAATGTCTATATCTAGCTGTTGCATTTCACGAAGTAATCTTTATTTCACAGCATTACAAAGTTTTCAATGACTTTTTATTAAATTTTGAACGATTTTGTTTCCTTTGCTTTGACTTGGTCCTAATTGGAGTTCAACAAGGCGGCACTTTGACCCCAAATCATCGATGATCGAATTGACATTTCTAAAACCTTTTAAAACTGAAGTCAATGGATACTTATTATTTTCTCTTTGACCGTTGTACACGAAAATAGTTCGCTTTTGAATTTGTGTATTTTCCCCCCATTAACGGTAGAAGAAAAGCGAAAGAAGAAAGCACAAGATTACATAAAGCAAAGTGCAAAGACAAGGCAAAAACGAGAACACCAAAAGGCTTAACACTAAAACCTAAAGCAAACACCATGTGAACTGAAAAAAAAACAGATGGCAACAGGTTCCTGTCAAGCAGTCAGTCAGGCAGTCAGGCATTTTGAGGTAAGAGCGTTTGCTCTTTGTTGAAGGCCTCATAGTGACTTCAAGATGTAGAACAACAATCAAAACGTTGTTCCATTTGCTTAATCTTACCACATATTTATAGAGATTTTGTCACATGTACATTTGCTCCATATCCCTTCATTTGTTTATTTATTAACCTTTTTGACGGATTTTTTGGTAGCTTATCGCTAAAGTGATTTTCTAACCCGTAAACAAAATCAATTAAACATTCTAGGTACGTGGTCTCTTACCTTTAAAGACTATTGATGTTAACATTTTGAAAGCTTCTGTTAATCCCTCTTGTAGTCATACAATAAAAAGGACTAATCGGTACCACAAACATCGCACACAAAAAGACATAGCTAAAATTAACCAGTATGATACAAGAAAAAACTTAAGCACTTATGGTATGGACCGTCATCAGAACTGTTGATAAGAACAGGTATTCCGGAAATGAAAGCTTGTCCTCCAGCTCTGTATACAGCACTTTTCACACCGTCAGTGGATTAATCCAGGGTAAAATCAAGATCGGTAATTGAAATCGGAGAGGACGGGATTCTAGCTAAAAATGTAAAACCGACATTTCATATCTATCTAAGATGGCGTGTTGACGAAAAAAAGAATTTCTGAAGGAATAAAAGTTACAAACGCTGAACATATCCCTGATTTAGTAGTTTCTGTGGTAGTACTTTTGATTTTTTCAAAAAGTCACTGTATGCTCTACGGTAACGAATCAATTGTGAAACATAAATTCCATACGCTTGGGACGTACGTGTGTTGCTGCTATGAATGGGAAAATTCATAATCGGGATGTCCAAATCATCACGTTTATCATAGAGCCTAGATTTCAGATGTCCATGTTCATCAATGTCTAACAAAAAGGTCAAGGTATGAAACAGGTTTGGGTGTGATGGCTGTTTCTTTAATTTCTAACTAAAAGGTGTAGATCCGATGTAAATATTCTCTAAATCTTGGATTATTAGGAGAAAGTACATCGTTTATAAATCTGAAGTTGGAATTGAAGGACTGAGCTAGTTGTTTTTGTTTCTGTTGTATGAGCCCTTGTAAAGACTTTGCATTATACTAACAAAGGGAAGGGTCAGCTAAAATCGGTGCACTATTCGTTGCCAGAGAAATCCATATTGTCTGTTGAAAAACACGGCTTCCACACACAAAGTGTTGAAAAGCAAAAACTCAGGCATCTTTATGACGTCATATTCACTTTATTTCTTGTTTGACTCAGTATCGTTCTTAACAAAATAGGTATTATCCTTTTCTGTTACCAAAAGGGTAAACCTGCATTTTCTGTTCTTGTCGCAGAAATATGTGGGTATCAGGTCGGAAATGAGCAATTTTATTTTATTATGTGGAAGGGTTGTATAAAGAGTAGAAATTAAGGTTAATGAGGACACCATATCTCAAAAAATTACCATTTAAATTTCTTTGTTTTTAGATATATTGTAGTACTTTTAAGTTGTTGGTTGTTACTTTTCAAACCCCCTAACCAGGCCTTTTCTCAAGATATATAGGGAAAGAGTTACCTGTCCCTTGGTGTTCGTCAGTATATGTGCATGTTGTTAGTAGGTGAAAAATAACCTATAATAGTATAACTTAACTAAGGAGTATCTCCCTCATGCAAAGCTCTGTCCTTGGCTGATTTTGGCTTTGTATTTAGATCATTTGGTTAGTTGTTCTCTATCTGTTTTTAAACATTTTTAGTTATGGTCTTCCAAACGTTTAGATTTTATCTGCGCTGAAGAGGCACAAGTTGTCGAAATGCACATAAGCAGAATCCAAATTCACAGAAAGTTCGGTATTTAGTTATTTGTTACCACTGGGTCGAAATCACTGCTGAGGACTGCTAGTCCTCGAGGGTATTCACCAGCCCAGTAGTCAGTACTTCGTTGCTGACCCGAAAGCCGATTCTATTTGGAACTTTACAATATCTAAATTCTTGTAAATTTTGTTGAAAACTAAGGAGTATCTCCCTCATGCAAAGCTCTGTCCTTAGCTGATTTTGGCTTTGTATTTAGATTATTTGGTTAGTTGTTCTCTATCAATGTTTTTTAAACATTTTTGAGTTATGGTCTTCCAAACGTTTAGATTCTATCTGCACTGAAGAGACATAAGTTGTCGAAATGCGCATATGCAGAATCCAAATTTACAGAAAGTTCGGTGTTTAGTTATTTGTGACTATTTGATATGTGATAACAAAGAATAGACTTCGATCTTCCATCCTTGTAGCTTCAGAATTACCACAATACTCCTTTAATTTGCAAATTTTTTACGCCATTTTGGCCCTTGCCGGACCATATTTCATGCAACGAAAAAAATGTGTCGTTTAAAATTTGATTGATTTTTTGGATTGAATATATTATTTGAAATTACAACAATAATATATTAAAAAATCAGTATAGCAAACCAGGCTTTTAAAAGACCTACAAGCATTCAAAGTTGACAACATCCTCCCCTCAAAAACTTTGCTGTCAATAGTACAAAAACCCAGAAGTGATGTCACCGGCTGTGCTTGTAGCACCAAAACCAGACTAATATAGTCATGTGACTGTATAGGGTTTTTTTACTTGACTAGAACAGGAAGCTGGAAGTGGTTACTTTCTTTCCTATTGTCAAACATAAATGCGAAAATGTTGTCATTAACAAATTCTAATTTTGTGATATATTGTTCATTTCGACATGTGACCCCATGAGTACGAAAGAGAGATAAAGGAGCGCACAAGCAGGGCCGGCGGGAGGTAGTGTGTATTTCCTAGTAGCTACCATTTCGACCGGGAATGGCCTGAGGCTAATATGCTGAATAGAGGTATATTTTGGATGATGTTGAGTATATGAAGGAGTTGAAATTTCTCATATTTTCTTGTTACGAACTACTCAGGAGTGATCTTCATGAACTGAATTAAGCAGTGGCTTGTTCTAGGATTATTTTTATCACGTCTGCGTTAATTGTTTGAAGGGGAGATAGCTTTTGTTGTTCAAGGGAGATTTCCCACCCCCAAAATTTTCGTGTTTTTCCTATCATTATTTCCACTTTTTCTTTGTGCACATTATTTACTTTTTCACAATTATCTTTCTATTCTATTTAATCTTTACAGTTATTTCCCCTTTGCAGCCATTTTACTGTGTTATTTTATTATTATCATCCTTTTTTCGTCGTATTTCAAGGTAATCTTCCTTTTTCATCCCATATGGACCAATTTGATTTTTTTCCTGCCATTTTTCTATTTCCATGGCAACAGTCGCTATTTTGAGACCAAAACTCGCTCTATCAGTTTTTAAACATCTTTGAGTTTATGGTCTTCCAAAAGTTTAGATTTTGTCTGCACCGAAGAGACATAAGTTGTCGAAATGCGCATATGCAGAAAATAAATTCACAGTAACTTCGGTATTTAGTTATTTCTTCACATGATAAGTAACATTCCTGGTAAATTTCATTTAATTTTGGTGCAATTTGAAAATTACCCGCCATTTTCATAGCAACGGTCGCCATTTTGATTATTGTAACACCAAAACTCGTTTCTACTCATGCTTAAAGAAACCTTCATGTCAAATTCCATTATAAACAAAAGAAATTGTACATTAGTTCAGATGTCAATACTTCAGTTATTACTTTCACTTTTGTGAACGGTTACACATGAAAATCGTGTATTGGGTTGTTATTTCAGAAAATTCATTATTTTTTAAGGGTAAGGTTAAGCTTCATATCTGCAAAATGTGTCATGCCATCTGAATTGGTGCGTTTTTTTCAGTTTGACATTACTATTTGCACTGTGAAAATAATCGGGGTCATTTGTTTGAGAGATGTTTGTTGCAGAATACCGAAAAAAGAGATTCCCAACTTATGTTTCATTCGAGGTGGTTTAAAATTACTTTAAGATGATATCATTGGTACTGCAGAAGTAAAATATTAAATTCATTTTTTTTATAATATTTCGATGTTTTACTGTAAAAAATGAGGCCACAAAATAATGCAACACGCTCACATGTATACGCCTATTATCCCAAGTTTGATCAACTGTCTTGATCGCGAGATTTTTTGAAAGATGCACTGCAAAAAAAAAGATTAAAAAAAAATGTTTAAGGTCAAAATGTGAAGTGCAAAATCTGGGCAGGGGCATGAACATCTAATGGCAGGTATTGGGTAATAAATTATAAATTTACAAATAATTATATGGAATATAATAATTGTGTACTGTTTCACATATATGTTTGTTTATCCTCATTAAGATTTGCGTAGAACTATCATACTATGAGGTACGAGGAAAACTGATTGTTGAAGGCCTCATGGTGACTTCATGATAAAAAACAGCAATAAAAGCGTTTTCTCATTGCTTGTTCTACCATGTATTTGTACATACTTTGTCTCATGTGCATTTTCTCCATATCCTTCCATCTCATCTCATTTGTGCCACAATACTGAGTGCCACTGTAACTTCGGTAATTTGCTATTTGCACATGTCGAACACATAAACGTCAGTCTGCTGGCAAATGCCTAACACAACCTCTTTCATCTCCATACATGTAGTCACTCACCATCTCAGACGGCAAATAATATCCTTAGTAAATATAAAACCTCAATAATGAAGATAAATAATGTTTCATCTCTTGGATCCCATATAAGTGAAATAGTGTTAAATATTTAAATAAGAACATTATTCTCTTCCTGTTAATATAGGGATTTAATAAAAATACATATTTGATTTAACTCACGTAATGAATTAAGGGATTTCAAAAGCATTCGATATCATTGGGTTTTATCCATTCAAACTGTTATTTTTTTCTTTGCACAAGTATCATATTTTCGTGTTTATAGGTCACTTTAAAATTCGTAAAGAGACAATGTATCAAATTTTATAAATTTCCAATTATATTTTCAAATATTTTAAGGCATATAAACAGCTAATGGAAACTGAAGGAAAACTCTAGAGAGAACTGTTTCCCGGTAAAATTTTGACGTCTAAATCTCAAAAATTCTTACATGGATTTTCAAAATTTTTTGCTCGTGTTTTTCTGTTTGCAAAGTTCTTCAAAACAAAAGGTCTGCATTTTGATTTTATTACAAAATTTCTGACACTCGAACTCCCTTAACAAAACATCTAGAAAAAATCACCGTAAGTATAAATACTACTCACAAATCTCTGTCCAAATCATACCATTTAACATGGTCAAGTGGTATTACATGTAGTTGATCATTTTTGTAACCAGTCTGTAGCCGTTTAACTTTTTATCAATTGTGCTCGTTGTTGAATGCTTTTGTTTGATTTGGTTTTATGCATTTTAAACATTTTTTTGAAATTATGGATTTCCTTTGTTTGGTTTCTAGTGCTGCTGATGAGGAATTAATTTCCGAAATGGCCATACAGCTCATTAAAATTATTGCAGTTGGAGTTAACATATGTGTTATGGTCTCATGTTCATTTGCTCCATATCCTTTCGTAAAATATGTATATACGTATTGTGAATTAGTTTCATAGTCTCTAATGCACTTTTACTATTTTTTTTAATCATACAGAATGTCACGGAACCTAATCTGCTCGAAAGATATTTTAGGTGATTCCCGAGATAAGTAATTTAATTGTGGGTGATTACCAAAAATATGTAAACAAACCCGCTTCAGAAATGACAATGTGAGAATCTTTCAACCACACCCGGGTTAACCAGCGATCATAAACTCGGTGGTCATCGCTGACCCGGTTGTAAACAAAGCGAAAATAACAACAGGTGTGCTACGAAAAAGGTGACTTTTATTAACTGTGTTATATTTTTAAGGTAAATATGATGTATTTGCATTGAAATGTTAACAAGCAATACAGAGTAGAAATAACACTGAGATGTATTCTACAACAAGGGAGAAATCTACTCTTTAAACTGATATTCCTCAAAATACACAAACATTTTCTTCAATTACCACAGTTTTATGCAAATATACGGCCAAAATTGGACAAAATAACCTCAACCATTTCTGTTTCATCCATTCTAGAAACTATAGAGAAAATATTGGGTCACACATGTGTGTAAATGGAGAGAAAACATATTTAATTGACTGCAAAAGTGCTTTATATTTTTCGAAATAATATTCATCAATGCACGTACATGAAAATAACGAACAAATATACAATGTAACAACGACGAATGTTTTTATACACTGAAGTTTTGAAAATGCTAAAGGTAACTTTTCTTCATTCTACTTGATAATTTGGCACCTCGGTTAGTTGCAGTCGTCTTGAAGCTGACCGGCGCGTCCTCAGGTAGGTAAACGGGAAAGGGGGGGGGGACTTTGTATGCTGGATATTGCGGTCACAATATGGAAAGGTTTTGCCAGGAACCATTCACGAAGTACAAAGATGTTCTCTATTTTTCTCTATAAATAGCCAAATCAGTGGGGTCTAAAAGGAGGCAAATCTATTGCCGCTACCCATTCCTTTGGCTTATTCCAGTGGCAATCAAAGCTCGTTACCCTGTTGTCTCAAACCCCTTACTTTTATACCCTCGCTCCGTAGTAAAGGGTGTATGTTCTACCCTGGTTGGTCTGTCTGTCCGTCCATTCAAAACATCTTTTGTCAAGGTTTTCTCCGCTTGTATATGTAGTAGTGATATGATATTTGGTTTGAAGGTTTGGTATGGTGAGTTGTCCCATGACTCTCCTTTCCATGTGCCTCACTCATCTACTTCCTGTTTTCCGATAAATTTGATTTTGTTTTCATTTTCATTACGGCCATATATTGAAATTTTCTCGTCTAGGATTTTTCGCTTATGTGCGTAGAAATGAGTGATATATGGCCTAAAGCTTTGGTATGATGATTTGTACAGTATCTCCCTTTTACAAAGTTGAAACTCATATAAGTTCTGTTTGCCGATAACTTTGATTTTTTTACATTATAGGCACATTTCGTCAAAGAAGTCATTTCTACAGGATTATATCATTGTGACCATACTTGAATTGTGCCCACATTTGTATGTACTGTGTCCACAGCCGTATTGTGTCAACACACATTTAAATTAACACTTACCATATTTATTCAAGGTTCAATGAGAGGGGTATAACTGGTTGCCTTTAGGCGACATAAACAATGAACGGATATGGAGTATATACAAATGAGACAAAGTCCCTACAAATACATGGTAATACTAGGTAATGGAACAACGCTTGTTCTACTTGTAATATCATTTGCATTTATAAACTGATATGACTAAAAAACTGTTAATCGGTTGTAAAGCCATAATAACAAAATTATTATATTCTCATCTAGCCTTTTCAAGTTATCCGTCATCCAGAAATGAATTCCGCTAAAAAAGGTGCCAGGAGCCGTCTTGAATTCACTATGCTCACTGTTGAAGGGCCCCTGGTGGCTTTAAGATGAAGAACAACATTAACCTTCTTGTTGAAATAGGCAGATACAAGAAAGTACCAAGAGAAAATAGATTATGTCATTATTGTGAAAATAAAATTGATTATGAATGTCATTTCTTTCTTCATTGTACATTAGATAAAGATTTAAGAAATAAACTTTTTCATCATTTTAAAAAACAGAATAACTTTGGCTATACATCAGAAATAAATACAATAAAAAGGCTTCTAGACCCTGAAACACCTGAAGATATTAAAGCAGTTGTATCCTTCATAAAACAGTCATTAGAACTGAGGAGAGAGGATCAAAGGTACATTGTATATAAATATCTAAGTATTTTGAATTCGTGTTTATATGTTTTGTACTAGTTTTGTATGCTCTTGTTCCTAATTGGAATTGTGTTTTGCATTAATAATAAAGTTAATTAAAGCGTTGTTTCATTGCTTGGTTCTATTATGTATTTATAGTAATTGTGACTCATGTGCATTTACTTAACACCATTTCATTGTTTATTTTGAGAAATTAAGGACAAGCGGTCATTTTTCATTTATTTTTTACCTCTTATAATGATGTAAATTCTGTTAATTTTGAAGAAAATGAGCAATAATATACATGTCATGTATAAAAATAAAATAGAATAGAATAAAAATCTTTAGACAGAACGGCTAAAATTTGGTTGGAAGGGGATAAGAATGTGCGAGACAATTATTGAATAACGGCACTAAAATACAAAGGAACCAAGAATACGATGGTTAAAGATCAAAATGCAAAGACATGGTGAAAAAAAAGAAAACATGAAGCCGGATAAAAAGACGCGATACATATACCAAACATACGAACACTACAAATCTATAGCAAGGATTCGAGTATTACTTTTATAAAGCAGAAGATTTGATTGGTCAAAATGGAATGTCAATTATACGATCTCTAATAAAATCTATGTCTGTGTCTATGACACAAGACAATACGAGTCTTTAATTGAACTAGAATTTTAATATCCAATTGCCTTATTATTGTAATGATTTGAATGCATTTTTGACTTTCAAACTACCATTGTCTTCGGATATTCGAATATGTGCTGCTTTGCTTAATAATTAAAAAACATGTTAATGTCAGTGCTATTATGAAATGTCGCATCATAATTGTATAAAACAGCTAGTCCCACGAGGTATGCGTTGTCCCTTCAATACGGGACTTTCGATTTATTTGTTTGACAAAAAAAATCTCAATCCAGGTTTCCTGTCCCAAGAGATTTTCGCTGTCTCATTTCGTTTCCTGATTTTCCTAAACTTCTCAACAGCCTGTTCCCTATCCCAGATCTTGAAAATTACCCCGTTGGACGAGTCCTTTCATTTGATGGCTTCCTGGTTCTTCTTCTGAACCTTTTCTTAAGAGGTATCTTTCCTGATGAAATCATCATTCTGAGATCCATTCTGCTGAAATGTCATTATTTACTACTAAGTACTTAATAAAAAATAATGTCCATTTGCTTTTCAGTGCTGTGGTTAAGGTTGCTATGCAGGATTTGTCGTTGAAAAAAAAAGGAAATGGTGTAGAATATTACTTTTCACACCACTGTTAGCCCACGGAGTTGTTATTTTTGTGGGAAGTTGTTTGGTATGTGACAAATAACCAATAGCAACTGAACGAAATGCCAAAATCAGCTTAGAGGAGAGCCTTTCGTGAGGTAGATACTCTCTTGTTTTAACATTTTTTTTTTTAGAAATTCAGATATTGCAAGATGAAGAGCAATAATAAAAGCGTTGTTCCCTTTGCTTAATCTTACCATGTATTTTTTTTAGTTTTTTGTTTCATGTACATTTACTCCATATCCCTTTATTTGTTCATCGCAAGTTTCTAATCTTAATATCAAGGTATACTAGATATTTTGAAATTACAGATAAAAAGAAATTATAGTTTCCTCTTGACACTGACATTTAATCGACGTGTAACTGAACTGTTTCACTTGCTTCTGATCATGCGTATATTGTACGGAAAAGGTTTCTTATGCGAATAAATACACTTGTGTGGGTAAAGGGCCCAATCTTGTTGTTACTATTTGAAAAAAGCATGTTTAATGTGATACACACAAAATGTATATATTTTGTTTATTTTTCAATTTTGTAGGATCTAATCTGCAGTATCTTAAAAGTATAAATTGGAAATAGTTTAGGTTTATTTTTCGCTAAAAGCCTGACTATCCTGTCCAGCCAATAAGTATAATATTTGAATAAAATTTGGTGTCTAAATCTGCAAGGCTTTAGTGATTTATTGTGAGTTCACTATAAGTAGTTTGCTGTTATAATTCATACAAACTGATGAAAACTAATTGGATAGCATTCACTATAAAGTCTATTCAAATATTGTTTTCGTATTAAGATAATATAAAATCACCGATTATGGTCAAATCTTGCATTGAAATTAAATCTATTTATTTCAATGACTACTTATACTGCAAATCAAAAGAAATTCAAACCGAGTTAACGATATCATTTTCTAGTTGAAAACCGGGGTAAGCGATAACTTCAACCGTGTAAAAGACCACCTTTGATCGTTGCAATGGATATGAAAAAATCATGTTTTCTCTCCGTTTAAAGCTAGCTGTGCCCCAATATTTTCTCTATAGTTTCTAGAATGAATGAAACAGAAATGGTTGGGGTTATTTTGTCCAGTATTGGCCGTATATTTACATAAAACTGTGGTAAAAAACAACGGCAGTAGAATACCGAAGGAACAAGGGAAGCGATGACTACAAAAATCGAAGTCCAAAGACATGGCAGAAACGGTAACAGATAAAAACAAAGACAAAACAAGGACGTGAGACAGCTACAATGCACGGAAATAAAAAGATAACATTAAGAACTAAGGCACTCATAGTGTGAACTCCCATGAAAACCGGGAGTGACATCAGGTGCTCCGGAAGGGTTAATTGAAGAAAATGTTTGTGTATTTTGAGGAATATCAGTTTAAAGAGTAGATTTCTCCCTTGTTGTAGAATACATCTCAGTGTTATTTCTACTCTGTATTGCTTGTTAACATTTGAATGCAAATACATCATATTTACCTTAGAAAATATAACACGGTTAATAAAAGCCGCCTTTTTCGTAGCACACCTGTTGTTTATTTTCGCTTTGTTTACAACCGTGATAGCGATGACCACCGAGTTTGCGATCGCGGGTTAACCCGGGTGAATCATATTAGTGTTCATATTGCATTGTTTACAAAATGATAATGCCCATTCTATGGCAAATGTAATAGCGATTTTCCCTGTATAAATTTTATTTCAAAATCATTTGTAATTTTTGTGTGAAACGTGCACAAAAGTGCAGATCGTAAGCAAATATTTAAGCAGTCAGTCTTGTTTATGAAATAAAAACCTTATTTCAGTGTTTTATGAAAGCTTCTTAGCTTTATTGATGTTTAAGAACTGCAACTATAAAAACATGTTTAAATTTGGTATTTAAGCAAATATTACAATATAAGCAGATTTTTGTGGGTGATCACCAAGAGTAAGTAGGTTTCTGATGGTGACTACCAAAACTCAAGAAAATCAAATTAATCATTTTTAACAGTAAAAAGCGAAACATAGCAAATGAAAAACAATCAGACAGTCTAACATTGTTTCCAGTTTATTACGTAATTTTCTACATATCTCGATATTTAAATTTTCACATTTTAAAGTTCGAGGTTTACCGAGAACTTTAAAATGTGAAATTTAACTATCGAGATGTGAGAAATTATCGTAAGTAACCGGAAAACAATGTTAGAGATTTTTTCTCTAATTTCTTCTCCGTTAATTTTAAGTAAAACGACCTCCGTAGGTTCCGGGTAACTAATTATTTTCATGTAGAATATTTCAACCAAAATGCCCTAAGCTTGCCATTTCATGCTGCCATTTCCATATGCTTCGTTGCCACTAATGACAACCGATTTCATGTAGAGGGTGTTGTCATACATTACTGGTTCAATTTTCGGGGTACTATGGCAGGTAATGGCTCATTTTCAGCATCACCAAATTTGACATGGATTTTCTGTAATTATCTCTCTTTGATCTCCAATGACTATATTGTATCAATACTCTACCACAAAATAGCTTTAACTAGTATCTTTTTTTAGTTTTATGATCTGAATTACATCAATACTGTAAAACAAAAAGCAGAATTTGTGTATATTCTACGTAAGGGAAATCTCTGGGACATGCCCAAACTTTGGGAACTTTTTTTAGACAAGACAAGACAAGACAAGTTTATTTCAACTTAGGCACAGTATACGTGCTACAAGAGAACAAATATATAAATATATACACATTGGTTACAGAACAAGGCACATACATACATATAAATAAACATAAATATATAAAAACAAATAAAAAATAACTTTTATACATATTATACTATTTATGAAATTATTTTTTCAAACTGTCTCAAAAACATACACAATTTTGACAATACCATAACATTGCAGAGGGATAAAAGTCCATGCATTTTTTAAATTGTTGGGCGATTTATGTAATTAACAGGTATATATTTTTCCCTTAATGCTTTAATTTGGTCATTATTACATATGAATAAATAATGATATTCATCACCTATCATATCCATATGACAGAGATTACAAATTCGTTCTTCAAATGGAATATTTTCCCATCTCCCAGTTTCAACGGGTATTTTGAAATTTGAACATCTAAATCGACAAAAGGTTACTCTGTCAGGTACATTTAGGTTTAATAGATACTTTTCAATATATATGCCATTCTTTACAGACGCGTAAGATCTGCCTCTATTAGAATTTTCCATGTCTGCATAGAGTCGCTGAACGAACTGGTCAATTAATCGCTCTTTTAATTGGGATTTGATATCATTGATATCGATTGGAAGTTGGTAGTCCCATAAATATGGAAATCCAGTATCATTCAATATATTTTTAAGGAAATCTAACCATTTATATGAAAATCTTCCTGATTTTTGTAAATTCAGTACCAATTGAAACATAATTCCAGATAATTTATCAGTACCATTTTGAAGGAGTCTAGACGAAAAACACAGTAATTTAGTTTTTACTGTGATTTGTAAAGGATATCTACCTGTTTCTCCATACACCATATAATTTGGCGTTGTTGATCTGACTTTCATTATTTTCTTTAAAAATTGAAGATGTATCTTTTCAATCAAATCTATTTTTTCAAACCCCCAGATTTCTGAAGCATATAGTAAGACAGGTACTATCATACAATCAAACAATCGAAGTTGNAGATCAAATGGAATGTGTAAATTTCGAAGCTTATAATACAATGCATACAATGCTTTCTGTGACTGGTCTACTAGTTTTTTTATTGACAAATTGAAACTGCCATTATATTTAAACATTAACCCTAAATAATTGTAACTATCAGCAATTTCAATTTCACCACCTTGTACATAAAAATGGGTATTTTTCCGACTCTTTCTTTTTTCAAATATAAGTATTTTTGTTTTATCTAAATTGACAGAAAGTTTCCATTTTGCACAATAATCACTGAAATTATTTAGTGTTATCTGCATCTCTTTTGCTGATTCTGCTAGAAGAATGGTATCATCGGCATAAAATAATAAAAATAATTTAAGAAAACAACCCATATCATTAAAACACGTTTCGTTCAGATGTTGCAACCCAGCCAGTCCCTTCTGTATAAAATAATCTTCCAAGTCATTTATGAACAATGCAAATAAAAATGGAGATAGATTTTCCCCCTGTCTGACACCAACTTCACATGGGAAGAATACCGAATAACTTGAGTTATGCCTTACACAAGATTTAGTATCAGAGTAAAGGTTGAATATTGAAGTAAATATCTTTCCCGTTATATTATTATTTATTAACTTTTGCCATAACCCAATTCTCCAAACCTTATCAAAGGCTTTCTGGAAATCCACAAAAGTGCAAAATAGCTTTTTTCCTGATTGTATATAAATTTGAATGAGACAATATAAATTGAAGATGTTATCTATGGTAGAATGGTCTTTTCTAAAACCTGCTTGACATTTAGATATAAGTTCTAGCTCACATGCAAACATTTCAAGGCGGTTATTCAGTAAAGCAGTATATACTTTACCAAGACATGATACCAATGTGATTCCCCTGTAATTATTTGGATCGTTCTTATCTCCTTTATTTTTGTAAATAGAATGTATTATTCCCTTGGACCATGCATCAGGCACTAATCCAGTATCAAGAATGAAATTAAAAAGCCTAATATAGAAACGCATACATTCTGGTAATGTATTTTTTATATATTCGTTTTTTATTTCATCATATCCATGAGCTTTCTGGTTTTTTAACTGTTTTACCACTTTCGTAATTTCGACCTCAGTTATAGGTCCATTTAGGATATTGTCATATTCATTTTCATCAAAATCTGGTAACTGAAAATCTTGCTCTTCCTCGTCGTTTTTATTTAATGTTTTAAAATGTTCATAAAGAGTTTCTAGTTTAATTGTTGATTGTTCGTTCTGTTTAGGGGACATCTTATCAAGAATCTTCCAAAACTCTTTAGGATTGCTTTTAGAAGTTTTCCTTAGTTTTTTCTCCATATCCAGCTGAAATATTTTATATGAATTTCTCATTTCAGTTTTATAATTTTTACTAGCGGTATTAAGTAGTTTTTTATTAAGAACGTTTTTATTTTTATTGTAATTCCTTTTAGCCACAAGAAAAAGTTTTCGTTTTTTCTTGCATGAACCTTTAAACCACGGTTTCGCTTTAAATTTTCTATTCACGGGAGTTTTGTTTCTGTGAAATGATTTGTTTGCTATCCTGGAGAAAAACTTTGCAAAGTCATTTATAACATCATTCAAATTGTGATGTTGGGAATCAAACGTATCTATTTTTTTGCATAATAAATCTATAATTTCAAGATTACTATTGACGTTTTCAATAAATATATTTTTATCATTTTCCCGCCACTTAACTTGATTGATATGATTAACCCTCTCAGGTTCTTTACATGTTATATCATTTTCAAACTTTAAATGAATATGTAATTGCTTATGTCTATCTGAAAATAATGGGTCAAAACACATAACATCAAATTCGTCTATATTCTTAAATAGTTCAGAAGATACAATCAAATAATCAATGAGGCTATTGTCTGTTGTTGTAGATTTTCCTACATTCTTGTCTTTACCAACTCTACCCGATGTTATGTACAAATTGTTTCTTCGACAGAAGTCTATTAATTTAACACCATAAGAGTTTGGTCTCTTATTATCTTCAGAAACCCTATCTAAGGGAACCTTAATTAATCTTAGTTTTTGGTAATCATACAGAAAATTGGAGTCGGTTAAGGGGTCAAATTGAGATCTAACATGTAAATTATCATCAGGGATCATGAAGTCTGTAAGTGTACCTGTCCGAGCGTTGAAATCACCTATTAATGCATTTAGCTCACCCTCATTACTAAATAATAACAAATCGTTTTCAATTTCATCGAAAGCATCCCTTGATGAGTATTTACTATTTTCTGGCGGAACGTATACACAACCAAGAAGTACATTTGACTTACTTGAAATTTGTTTAAGTTTTATCCAATGTACAAACTGGCAACTTGATTTTAAAAAGGTGATATTATTTTCAATACTTTTTTTATAAATAATAGTAATACCACCTGATTTTTTTCCAAATTTAGCTCTAAATTTTGTGAAAGATGTGTACCCGTTGGGTAGGTCTATATTATCCAAACTGTCTAATTTTGATTCAATACAAACAATAATATCATATTTCTGTATAAGTTCAAAAAATTCGGGGAAATTTAGTTTAGATTTTAACCCACATACATTAATACAAGACAATTTTAACCCCCCATTGAAGTTTTTATCTCTTGTAGCGGCGATTTCCTATATATGGATGTTTTCGTCGTTGGTATCGGTGCTCTTATTAGAAGTATTCGAGTCTGTTCTGCTTCGTTTGTATGGTCGCGGGGGTATCGGTGGTGATTTGTTTATTGCAGTTTGTGTTTGACGGATAAGCACATCCCTGTATTCCTGATTTCTTTCATGATTGGCGGTTGTCGTTTGATTGGCTTTGTGTTCTTTCCCGTTAATAAATAATCTATCCCGGACTAAAGGCACCCTTTTTCCTTCACTCCGCGCTTTTTTCATTATTGGGTAGAGTTCTTTCCGTCTCTTTTCAATCTCAGCCGGAAATTGTTCATCAACACCAAAACTTTTTCCCTTTAGACGGTATGAATTTCTCAAAACTTCATCCATATCTTTTCTGTACAAAAACCTTGCAACAATCGGTCTAGCACCGTTAAGCACTGGTTTCCCGAACCTGTGATCATTACCTAATTCTTTATGATAATCTATTCCCAATTCTTGGTGGAGAAAGCTACGCAGCTTTATTTCACAATTTTCGTCTCGCTGATAAGACAAACCAGAGAATACGAGGTTTGTTTTCATTGATCTGCAACGGAGATCAGTGATGCTTTCCTCTAAATCTTTTATCTGTTTATTCTTTGCCAAACGATCTTTGTGGAACTGCTCGCTTATTTTTACGACTGAATCGGAATATTCTTTAAGTTCCTTTTGGTTGTCCGAGCAATTTGAAATTACTGAATCGATGACAGTCCCCATTTCTTCCATAGTTTTTTCAATTAAATTGTTCTTTGTTGTTAAATCACTCACAGTAGACTCTATAGCTTTTGTTGACAAATTTCCTATACATAGTTTTAATTCCTCTATCGAATCCAACTTCTTCTCCATTTTTTGTTGTCGTTCATTAAGTTGTTCTAGAATAGTTAATATTCTATCAATTTTTCCTGTATTGTCACTTTGCAGTTGTTTGCTTTCATCTATAAGCGACTTTGTTTTATCTGCCATGATTTTGAACAATCGTTACTTATGTCTTTCTTCTGTGACGTCTTAACGACAATACCTTCACAAATCCGCCGCAAATAACAATACACACAACAGATGAAATCCGAAGAAAAAATGTTTGCTACACTTCATAAATATACAGAAATTATGCTTTAGACAATTAGGCTTTTCTGTGTAATTTTCTTAGTCTCTATAAAAATTATTTACTGTATTTAAGCACAAATTTTTCTAGCGCTGAATTACTCACTGTTGCCCTGTCCGTATCCAGGAAGTACCAGGACTAGTTTCGTGCCCCACGGATCTATTTTTAGAATAATTAGTTACCTTGAATCATATTGTGAGACCATTTTTCTTGGTTCACCCCGAAAACTATTTTAAAGTCTTAAGTTCATATTTTCCAAAGTCCCGACTGGAAATTTTTACACCATTTCAGTTTTAAATTAAAATTTTGGGCCAAAACATAGCCTTAACCCATGACGGAATTTTGGCCAAAATTTCAATTATGTACACTGAGATTAAATTTCCAAACATGTTGATTATTAATTTCATCTAATATCATTTGGGAAGTATTTATTTTGAACAAGAATTAGAGAAAAAAATAATAAATGAAGGAGAACAACAAAATGCTTCAGAAAGTTAGCATTGTCTTATCGCTTGAAAAGGCTTTTAGAGTCTAATCTTGTTGGTGCCTGGGAAAAATGTCAAACTTTAATACTAGATTTCTCCGGGGTTTGCCAGATTGAAACATTGCAACATCAATAACATCATTTGTCAACCATCAAACATCTGGAGTAGCCGGCGATGTTCATAGGCATAGAAACAAAAATATCTAGAATGTTTGCAGGGAAAGTTAAGCATTTCGGAGTCAATTCACATTTTTGATGATCTTATTTGCATACAATTACTAGGAAAAGAGAAAAAACTACAACTTCCTTGTCGCCCATTTAATAACGCAAAAAGACAAATATTAAAAATCAAGCAAATCATTCAAAGCATATCATATGTTGTATGGGCATATCATAAATATATGTAGCATATCATAGGTATTGGAAGCAATTCATTTGGTCTTAGATTCATATCAAAGCACATCATTAGTCTTTAAAACATAACATAGGTCTCATGAGCAGTCTAGTTGCATATCATAGGTCTGATGATCAGTAACAGTAGTCAGTCCTTACAACGGCAAACAATTTTTAGGAGTTCGCTAATAATTGCATTCACTACAAGAAAGTGGATCTTATGAGGAACACAGATTCCTCTGAAACAGATAAAACATACCGTCTTTGGTCATTATAGGAACCAGAGGTATATCTGAAAATAATTTATTTTGTTGAATGCGATTGTAATTTCACTGGTGATGATATCTGTTTTGATATTGATGAAGATATCGACAACAACAACGGTGGAAGCATTTTTGTACATTTTTTTTCAAGCTAAAACTCAGAGACTACATGTTTCGTCGAATATGTCATCTAATTTAGCACTTTTTCACGAATATGTAGAATGGTTGTCGTGAAAATTAACAACAGCTATAAGATACGCACATTAAGGTGGACTGGTAAGTCCTAAATTGTTTGGCTGAACGTTTCTACGTGATTTATGTAAGGATTCAGTGATTTATGTAAGGATTCAGAGTTGTTAATTGTTCGAGGCAAAACATCTAAGGGATTCTACATGCCCCCTATTTTTAGGTGTCAAGTGTAAGGGTCGTTACAGAATAATTTAAAAAAAAAACATTCCAATAACCGTCGAATCTTTCAGAACCATATGAAACAAAGTTACTTCCTTTGATAATAAGCATTTTTATTCAATACGGATGCCACGTGGAACATGATTAACTTCAGGATAACATATAATATCGCCAGCTTTGTGGAGTTCACACTGTTATAGTGCTTTAGTTTAGTTATGGTCTCGTTCATTTTTTTGTCTTTGCCATGTTATCTCCATTTGTGTTATGTATGATTGTTATATTTGGATTATTTAAGAATTTCCGCCTCCATCTTTGTGCTTCATTATTCCTTTGTCGATATATTATAGATATTGACTTTGAAAAATCGAATGTTCGAAAGTTCAATGCAATGTCTCACATCTATATTAATTTTGATCCATTGAATACCAAAGAAATACTGCCTAGTATAAGGTGTCTTGATACAAAAAGTTCTATCACCACACTGTTGTGTTAAAAGAATGGCGCGACATCGCGTGAGTATCCATGTGAGAGGGCGTGGTCAATCCTATATGGAGGAAACGGTGTGGTAGGGCTGACGAAAGAAGAGCAATATACCACCTCTGTTTCTGAGATTGAAGCAGACATGGTCATAATGGCGTGAAGTAACGTCCTCTGATCATTAGAGAAACAAATTCTCACAGCTGTATGTAATGAGACATGACATTTTCTATTTAGATAAAAGTTTCGCGTTTTAAAATTACAAAATTTGTCTATCTCAAGTTGAAAAAGTCATAACTCGGTCGATGCTGTTGTAGGATCTATATATCACACAAAAAATGAAATGATGTCTTGTAGTTTTCACAACAGTTGCAGCGGACCAAAAAGAATGAAGATATTAAAGCGAAGGGCCTTCCAAAATAATAATAAACAGAAGAATTGCAATTATATATTTATTTCTGTAAATAGTAAAAAGAAGGGAAACGGGGAATGTGTCAAAGAGACAACGACCCAAAGGGGAGTAATAACAACTCAAAGCCACCATAAGATCTTCAATGAACGGTGAGGAAACCCCACACCCAACGGTAGGTCGGAGTTGGCCCCTAAATAAAGAGTAATCAAGTTCAGCGAAATAAACATTATCCTAGTGCATTTTTTTATTTTTGGGCGGAATAACATTTAAACTAGTATTTCCCTGCTTCCCGATAGAATAGNCCCTTTTTCCTTCACTCCGCGCTTTTTTCATTATTGGGTAGAGTTCTTTCCGTCTCTTTTCAATCTCAGCCGGAAATTGTTCATTAACACCGAAACTTTTTCCCTTTAGACGGTATGAATTTCTCAAAACTTCATCCATATCTTTTCTGTACAAAAACCTTGCAACAATCGGTCTAGCACCGTTAAGCCCTGGTTTCCCGAACCTGTGAACATTACATAATTCTATATGATAATCTATTCCCAATTCTTGGTGGAGAAAGCTACGCAGCTTTATTTCACAATTTTCGTCTCGCTGAAAAGACAATCCAGAGAATACGAGGTTTGTTTTCATTGATCTGCAACGGAGATCAGTGATGCTTTCCTCTAAATCTTTTATCTGTTTATTCTTTGCCAAACGATCTTTGTGGAACTGCTCGCTTATTTTTACGACTGAATCGGAATATTCTTTAAGTTCCTTTTGGTTGTCCGAGCAACTTGAAATTACTGAATCGATGACAGTCCCCATTTCTTCCATAGTTTTTTCAATTAAATTGTTCTTTGGTGTTAAATCACTCACAGCAGACTCTATAGCTGTGACTTTTGTTGACAAATTTCCTATACACAGTTTTAATTCCTCTATCGAATCCAACTTCTTCTCCATTTTTTGTTGTCGTTCATTAAGTTGTTCCAGAATAGTTAATATTCCATCAATTTTTCCTGTATCGTCACTTTGCAGTTGTTTGCTTTCATCTATAAGCGACTTTGTTTTATCTGCCATGATTTTGAACAATCGTTACTTATGACTTTCTTCTGTGACGTCTTAACGACAATACCCTCACAAATCCGCCGCAAATAACAATACACACAACAGATGAAATCCGAAGAAAAAATGTTTGCTACACTTTATAAATATACAGAAATTATGCTTTAGACAATTAGGCTTTTCTGTGTAATTTTCTTAGTCTCTATAAAAATTATTTACTGTATTTAAGCACAAATTTTTCTAGCGCTAAATTACTCACTGTTGCCCTGTCCGTATCCAGGAAGTAAAATGTGCAGAACGAACCTACTGACACCTGAGAATTTTTTTTGTATGTGAATATAGCTTAATATGCAGACAACTGTTTAAATGCATTTTAATAATAGATTTCCGAAATGTAATCTGATGAACAGGACAAACCTAATCGAAACATTTATCTCCAAATGAATAATAAATATACTGCAAAAGAACGAAAACATATTTCTTTAAGAAATCTAATAAGAACGGAACAGAAAAGGAGAACGGAGAAAACACGGACCTAATAGGGACTTACGTCTCGTCATGTGACACCGAGAAAACACGATAAAATTGAAATTTGAAAACGTTTCCCGCCGAAATATGACGTTGCGGGATAATGACGTTTAATTTTTTGTCAGAAACGTCATATTTTTCTGCTTAAAATGCAAATTCCGGGTACAAATTATGTACCCGGAAGTTCCAAAATTTAACGTGACTTACAGACCCTATTGAAAACATTGATGAGAGAGACCAGATTTTGAGTGCAAGCTTTAAGTGTAAACTGCCTATGACTAGTTACAGCTAAATGCTTACAATGGGCCTACCATTCACTCTTATTGTAATTTGATGCAGTCTCTCCAAGTACATCGTTTGAAAGATTTCATTTATTCTCTATGAAAATCAGGCTTAATAAAGGGGAAGTTCAATCCTTTCTGAAATCTTCTCATCTTTCAGGATTTTTAATTATCTTTGACTTTAATATTTTCCAATGTTTTTAGATCCCAATAACACAACCTTTTCAATAAGATATTCTATAAACACTAATTGTAAAATCTCAAAAACATATGTTTAAATTTCAAGTTTCATAGAGCTAGATGACAATGTGAAAATTTCAAGCCAGATGTTTCCATCTGTTAATGTTGATTAAGTAATCACTTTCCTTTGAAGTTTCTTAAGTACCGAGTCAAAGCACTAGTACATTTTGTTGTCCGTTTTTAGCTCACCTGGTCTAAAATGTCATGTGAGCTTTTGCCATCACTATGCGTCCGTCGTCTGTCCGTCCGTCAACAACTTCAAAAATCTTCTCCTCTGAAACCACTAAGCCAAATGTAACCAAACTTGACTTGAATCATTACCAGGGTATGGCTTCTCAAAATTGTGTTCGATTAGTCGGCAGGTCAAACAACAGTGCCGCCATTGCAAAAAATAGAACATAGGGCTAAATTGCAGTTTTTGGCTAATAACTCAAAACCCGTTACAGGTATCAGAAATCTGACAGAGGTAAAATGATCAACATGGTGAGATCTACCCACTGTGCAATTCTGAAGAAATTTTGAAACCCCATATCGGAGTTATAGCCCTTTTTCCGTAAAATTTTCAAAATTTTTGCTTTTTTATTTTCTATTTCAAAAAGTGTTACAGATAGTGGTCAAGTGTAAATTGCAAAAATGTTCAGCATATCAAGATCTACATTTGTACCCACCCTGAAATTTTGAAGAAAATCCATAAACCCTTGTAGGAGGTATTGCCCTTTTTTTTCACCGATTTTTTTTAATTTTCTTATTTTTTCGTATTTTATTTTCAAAACTAGAAGATGAAGGCTAAGTGTAAAATGATGAAATGTTTGCCATGCTGTGTCGACTTCAAAACTGGTGTTGAAAATAGTTCGTTGACCGCCATTTTCAAAATGGCCGCCAAAAAAGGCGGAAAAATTAAACATTGTTCGATCTCAATGTAGGAATTTGGTTTCCAAAGAGATATTGATGATGCGATTTCAAAACTGGTGTTGAAAATTGTCGGTTGCCCGTCATTTTAAAAATGTCCGCCAAAAAAGGCGGGAAAATTCAACATTATCTGACTTTCAATGAAATTTGGTTTCCAAATAGGTATTGATGTCACAACTTCAAAACTGAAGTTAAGAATTGTTCGTTGACCGCCATTTTCAAAATCGTCGCCAAGAAAGGCGGGAAAATTCAACAGTGTCCGATTTCAATGAAATTTGGTTTCAAAATAGGTATTGATGTCGCAACCTGAAAACCGATGTTATAAATTATTCTTTGACTGCTGTTTTCAAAATGGCCACCAAAAGAGGCGGGAAAATTCAACATTATCTGATTTCAATTAAATTTGGTATCCAAGTGGATATTGATGTCACTACTTCAAAACCGGAGTTGAAAATTGTTTGTTGGCTGCCAGAAAAGGTGAAAGTCAAATAAGCCCAACAAAGAAATATAGAAAACAGGATCAGACTTTAAATACAGTTCAAGATATTGATGATGTTCGAGCTACGAAAGTTTGAGAGACTGAAGATCAACTGTATAACTTACAATGTTACCTTTATTGCGGCAACTGAAAGCCAGGGAGCCTCTGGTTTAATTCCGTGATTTCGGTCACTATTTTCAAAACATTTTATCTTGAACATTTTAGCTACACATTGTGTTCAATTCTCTGTAATGTTTCATTTAGATTGCTATGCAATGCGAAGTATTAGATTTCTATACTACATTACCCTTACCATTGCATTTATTTTGAAAAGTAATTCATTGTATAACACTCATCTACTTTACAATTTACACGAAGCATTGTAAAATGTGAGAATTATTAGAGCTTCGGGATTATTTGTGAAATTGAACATCTTCAAAATGTTATAAAACACATATCTAAATTCTGTTCATTGTAATTTATTAAGCTTTCTTGTCAGTACATGAGAAAGGCTAGAAATAGTGGACTATTGATCTCTTTGGTCCCTATCATCAGCCTGCTACAGACCAAACTCTATTTTGCATGTTTCTCTTTGTATTTTACATAATACCTCCTCAACAGCTTTATAAGAACAAGGATTAACCGTAAGGGGTCTCTAAATACAAAATATTCCGGTTCCAGCAATACGATTTTTGTCTTTAGTTTTGTCATCATTTGCACTCAGCAAAAGAACATTCTTGCTGTACAGATTTTTGCCTACAATCTCAACATTTTCAGATATTTCATGAAATATACAATTCAGTCTAGTAGAAATATACTGTTGTCCATAGTTCATCGCAAACTGACTGAATTTTTTTTTTATTATGAAAACGACTAATTTTGTCTTGGTATATTTGCGTAATCATGACGACGGAGACGACTCACCATTTGTCGGCAAATAAGTTTTGACGTTAGGAAATATATGTATGAAGTTTGTTTTTACGCTAAATAACGTATTTGCGCAGAACGAACACGCCAATTCCTGGAACGAAATTGGTTGTCAAAAATGTTATTATACCCTGTCAGGGGGAACTTTTCAGGCGCGTGACATCTGTCGCTATTCAGCAGAAGGCTTATCTCTAACTATCGCCAGGCGATACGGCTGCTTTTAGTTCGCATACAAATTTGCTATTTGATACAAAATACGAAATAAGGTTGCAAGAAAATGACAAAGCTATTTCATATTTAGATTTAACATGACAGTAGCTGTTCAAAGCATTTTACTAAAAGATAAAACCTGTCTACGATTGCTGTCACAGTTGAATACTTCAATTCTACAGAGACATTAAAAAAATTTAAAACAACGTTATTTTGTGGTGAATAAAAGGATATGGAGTAAATGCACATGAGACAAAGTCTCTACATTTACATGGTAAAAAACAAGCAAAGGAACAACGCTTTTATTTGTGCATTAATTCATTCATATGTATTTTAGAAATGTCTTGGTGAAAACGGTTTCTATTACTTTTGTCATTTGCCATGGCCTAATATTAAAAGATCGTTATCATGTAGGTAACCATCATCTTTAAGTTAAATGATAATATCATGATGAGGATTTGCACGTTTGTGTCGTTTTTCTCGGGAGGAAGAAACAAGTTGGATAATGATTGCATGCAGTACATAAATAGATGTATCCTTTTGACAGAATGTCAATCATTACTTTCGGTATTTTTCGTGAAGAACGTTTGTGTATTCAATATATGTTTCCTTTAGAAAATTTTGCATGTTTCTTGCAGCTACATCCACGTTGTTTCTGTTAATTAAAAAAAGGGGAATAAAAAAATAATGAAACTAAAATAATACAAGAAAATCTAATTCTGGAAATCGCTCCTTTTTAGTAACAAATTTATATTTTGACATGTATTCCGCATGAATCTGAAATATAACTAAAATCGATGAATTAATAGATTCACCATTTTCAATTTATTATGTCGCCCCAGACGTAGTCGGCACGACATATTGTTTTTGGTCCGTTTCTTTGTTATTAAGTCTCCCAAACGAAGTTTGGGGAGACTTATTGTTTTTGCTGTGTTTCTTATTAAGTCTCCCAAACGGAGTTTGGGGAGACTTATTGTTTTACTACCGTTTCTTATTA
>MJUU01005808.1:0-14332 GCA_002080025.1 Modiolus philippinarum
GACATCCCGAAAAAGGTCTGTCCCCTCTTTTATGTGTGATCCGTGCTGGACATAAATTGTCGAAATGTCACAATTACTGAATGTAACCAAACGAAAGAGAAATGCGATAAAAAAGTTTACAATTATGCAGTCTTTGGTTATAGTACTTCAACTTATTTTTAAAATATATTCAATTAATTAGAATTGCAGGTATGTGGTTATAAAAGTGTCATTAATTTGTCCAGCCGTGACAAGGTACCCTAATTATGACATTTTTAATAATTTGTTTTGATAAATAAACAAAGCTTTTCTTTGATGTTGGTTTGTCTTGGCTGTCATTGTTGTACAGTTACATGTAATAAAGATCAATACTTAAAATATCAACGTAAAAGGTTAAAGAAGACACCAATTATTTACAATTTGTACTCCAGGTCAAAGGCTGAACCTCAATTTCAACAAAAAAAAATTTTGGTCACTTGTGCCGGGGGGGGGGGGGGGGGGGCACGTGCCCCCTTGGTCCCCGCTGGATCCGCCACTGTGATGTATAGGACAACCTCCCGAACCAAACTTAACTGACTACCATCTTGAAGACCACATGTATATACATATACACTCGTAAAAAAATTGTTTTAGTTCTCGGTTTCCTTTGAGTAGTTTTATCTTGCCAAACAATGTAAAATGGTCAAAATGGACACAAAATGTTATAAATAGCCATGTTTTACTGCTAATATGTCAGAAAACGTACAAGGTTGGCCTTTAAAAAATAACTATACCTTAAATTGAAATGTAACTGTACACGCGAGGACTTATATACAGTTTAATTAGTGTTAAGTATTTATTTGTTGACGATGATTAAGAAGAGCCATGTTAGAATGAAGTCCTGAGTTTCGGTAACGGGTCCGTTCGCCCACTATACATGTTCGCCGAGGTCCGTTCTCACCGGGTCCGCTGTGGTATAATTTTGGGTCCTGGTCCACTACGGGTCCGGCCGGATACAAAATGTTAATAACTATAATTTTGGGTCCGGGGATCAGTTATTTTCTCGGAAATTAGATTTTTGCTTAAAAAATCAATTTGACAAAATACTTGACTGTTTCAAAGAGGGGTTTCAATATTTCTAGTATCCCAAACCAGAGCTAATGAGGTGGGCGTCTACTTCATCAGCCATATTTTAGAGACACGCCGTCTGTTGATGGTCCTTAGTAACGGCTGGATATTAAGCTTGTTCGGGTATATACATGTAAATCACAATGGAACGATGCATTTAGTAAAACAAAAACATTTACAAAATAAAAGTCAACAATTTGTCTGCTATTGCACGTTAAATTGTTTATAGTTGATGTCAAATGTCTTCAATACAACCACACTTAAATTAACCTGGCATTAAAAGGCAAAAAATTACCGGGGCGGACACAATTTCTGTGTTAAAAGATAGCCAAAGAATTAATCTTGAAGGGGAAGTATGAAATAATTGATTTCAAAGATCCAAAATGATATCCCGTAACCAAGGTATAAGTGAGGGTGGTATTTTCCATTGTGTTCATTATTTGGCGGTAAATGTTATTTATAAACACTGCCAAGGCACTCGCAGGGATCAAAGTATCCCATTATGTTAAAATTATACGAAATTAATGGGAAGGTGTCAAGATTTCTGTATCTAAATATTTATTTGGAACGGCAGTCGAATGTTTACTGTTCCATTTAATCCATTAAAACAAACTATAGACAAAAAAATCAAATTACGATTACCTGAATGGGCCTCTGACTTTGAGTTGTAATCATGACGTATATAGGTAAATTCGATTTCATTTCTAAAAAAAGAGCCAGTATTGTAGCAGAATCCACGAACTTTGGGATTTTATTCTAAGAATTTGTGTAGAAGGGCGGAAATGAAATTTTGCACACGTATTGATTAATTCTTTATAAATCAGTATGCCAATTTTGGAGAAAATCTGGAGATGTATATTTGAATCATCCAGAATGATAGACACCAACTTCAGTCCACTTATACCGCAATTTACACACTAATAACAAACTTTACAATCAAACGGCGAACATTTACATTATTTCTGAACTTTAATGAAATACACGATTTAAAAAATCCTTAAATTTTCTATCTAGAAACAACTTTTTGGAATCTGTAACTACGGAAAACAATCTAAGTAGACCTTTTTTGTTTCGTTTAATGATGAGTTTCATTTCTTTTGTTTAAAACTAATCACTGATCGGCCTGTAATATGTTGACGAATAACTATTGCAAACTCGGTCCCAGGAAGGGAAATAACTCGTGTATTTTGTTATTTGTAAAATACCACTATCCAAAATGAAATTTTATGATTAAAATTAATTCATTCCATTATTTTATTCATCCAAATTATTCATTAATTATTCATTATTTATTTAAAATTTTAACACGTATTAACATTATTTTTTGTATAACTGTCTAATTGTAATTACCTTTATCATGTTTATTTTATTTGTCTATTTATTACTATCTATATTTTTAATTATTGTTTGGGTAGATAATTCTCTGTTCTAAACCCGGAGGCTCCGATGATTTTCACTGAAGCTTTTATTTTTCACTACAGCATCACAGTCTCTGATACAATCCCTTATCAATGTCCCTTTTGCCTTCACTTTCCCTCTCTCAGAAAAACTTCTCGGTAGTTATATGAAATCAAATGCACAGAATCACTTCACGTGAAAGCTGTATTTTTTTTTAAATGGCACCATGCATATTTTGTTATCTAGACAGAGAAATATAGAAGTTTTGATACAAAGCATGTTCATGCAAAATTTCATGGAGATACATGTGTATCTTTATTGGTTATGTATGAAATAGAAAATAATGATATCTGTTTAAAAGTAAGACTTTTCAGTTAAAGTTTAACATCTGGAGATAGGAATTTAGTATTTGAATATTTGCAAATGTTTTGCTGCAGTTGGCACAAGAACAATTGGAGTCCCGTGTCTGGAGTGCAACAGCAAAAATAGAAAAACTGCAAATAAATGAATATTGTAAAAATTCTGTCTATGAAAAATTACATATTAATATTGGTTAATGTAAAGAATATCAATTCCATATGAAAAATATGATATTGAATATTTTGATAACAACACCGCCTCTTGATGGGTCATTAAATACATCCACCCTTGTTTTTCAGGAGTGCAACATTTGAAGTTTAATAAGTCCCCTTTTCCTGTCTATTGATTTCTAATCCACTATTGTTCTTTGTTTCAGACAACATTGATATAAAGATAATTCATCCAAGAATGAAACTTTTTTTTCAGACACACAGCTCATTAAAATTATTGCAGTTGGAGTGAACATATGTGTTATGGTCTCATGTTCATTTGCTCCATATTCTTTCGTAAAATATAACACACCTATAATTAAATTGAAAGGAATGTTTCTGTTGTCTGGAGTGCAACAGTATTTCTAGAAAAAAAAGAGGGGGAAACGGGGAATGTGTCAAAGAGACAACGACCCAAAGGGGAGTAATAACAACTCAAAGCCACCATAAGATCTTCAATGAACGGTGAGAAAACCTCACACCCAACGGCAGGTCGGAGTCGGCCCCGGGAATAAAGAGTAATCAAGTTCAGCGAAATAAACATCATCCTAGACTCCTATAGACATAAAGTAATCTACCTAGAAAAAAGACAAGACACACAAAGGCTTAATAAATTTCCTGACATAGGACAGGCGCAAACCTGCTGCGGCGGGGTTAAACTAGTTTTATTGGGCCCAAACCTTCCCCCTATAGCCAATGTGATAAATCAAAAAACAATCGTAACAACAGTAAAATTCAGTTGGCAACAGGACTGAGTCAACTGCGAAAAATGAAACTGAAAGAACTAAATATACGGACATAAACATGAAATCACAAGAGACTACTAGCAGTTAACTGACATGCCAGCTCCAGACCCATTACCAACAGACAAAGTAAGTTATGTACCCTCAGTATACAGCTTCCACCAAGATCCCTTCCTGTGAGGAGTTTAGCATAATGATTTCATGCATATACCGGAATACATAACCCGTGTCCATGCAATACAGATTTTAAAAATTTAGAATGTGTTTAGTTAAAATGCAAATACCCTATCAAAAAATCAATGTTAATACCAAAGAAGGCCATACGTAATGACTTGACGACAATACCGAAACCCTAATGAATTAGACGATTTAAAGGTTTTATAAGTTTGTTAGGCGAGTTTAAGTATTTTTTACTTATGTAAAACATTACCTTAAAATAGGGGATGTGAAATACCAGCCTTGATTAGATGTTTACAGGTTGCATTGTATTTATGTACGTCTTTATATCGATGATAAAATTTAGTAAAGGTTTTAACTAGTTTATGATAACGAAAACCCTGATGTAATAGTTTTTCAGTTATGAAAAGATTACGTTCATTAAAATCACAAATGTTATTACATACTCGAGCAAATCGAACAAGTTGAGATATGTAAACACCATATGATGGCGCTAATGGAACATCGCCATCTAGAAATGGATAATTAACTATGGGAAAAGAAAAATCGTCCCTTTTATCATAAATTTTAGTATTTAATTTACCATTCGTTATATCAAATTTGATGTCTAAGAACGGACAATGATGATTATTAGAATTTGCTTTATTCAAAGTAAGTTCTTTAGGGTAGATGTCCTTATAATACGTATTGAAGTCGTCATTATTTAAAGTTAAAATATTATCCAAATATCGGAAAGTGTTGTTAAACTTTTCAATTAAATGCTGTTTAGATGGGTCTTTGCCGATGTTGGTCATAAACTGAGATTCGTAGCAGTACAAAAAGAGGTCCGCTATAAGTGGTGTACAATTGGTACAATTCTAGTTTATTAATGCTTATGTTAAATAGAACGAATGAAAATTTAAGCATCAAATAATGATTATTTGAAAGAAAGTAACTATTTCAACAATTTTAAAGAAAAACTGAGCCATTTTTCAATTTCAGACTCTCTTTGTAGGCACTTAATAGCAAAATTACGTTCATTTTTTTAAAGAAATGCTCTATTTATTTTGTCACGCCTATGACTACTGCTGACCAATATTTTCAGGAAATTTACCAAAGTTGGGACCGGAATCAAATTCCAAAAGCTTATTGCACATTTAGATACTATATGCAACAATTCTGTAACAAAATTACAATTCTGCAACAAAAATTACAATTCTACAACAAAATGAAAACAAAAATACAGGAAGAGTTCGCGTAACACGCCACATGTGTCAAAATCCACATCTTGGGACCTTTGTCAAAATCGAAATCTTGCGCCTCTTGTTTGCATCAATATTAAAAGATCAAACATTTGAAAGCTTGTTGCGCATCAACAGATTACATGCAACAAAGCTACAACAAAATTAGATCCCTAAATCCAAAACTGTAGGAGGAGTTTGCGTCACATGCAACATGATTCAAAGTCAACATCTTGGAGATACACCAATATCAAAAATCCGAAAACTTATCTCATATCTGCAGCATATGTGCAACAATTCTATAACAAAATTAAAACCGCTATTCCAAAAATGTAGGAGTCGTGATGTGGAGACCACAGGGACTTGCCCCCGGCCTGGAAAAAAGTTTTCTATCAAATATGTATCTAAGAAAAAAAACACATGGTTTTTCTCTTAGATTCATATTTGATAGTAAACATTTGATTTTTAAGGCGGCAGGAGCAAGTCCCTGTGGGGAAACAGAGACGAAAACAATATCCCAGAACTTTCGTAAGAAAATGCGGGGAAAATATAACACAACGAAAAATATCCAAGCTGTTCAAATGCAAAAATGCAACAATTATTAATTTTTCCTTATTTTTAAAATATTTTATTTGTTATTATTTAGCGATCTGTTTACTTATATATGTTTTTATTGCATAATAAAACATTTCTCTCTTAAAAATAATTTGAATAAAAGTTTTACAAGTTTTACATAACTAATTACTTAATAATGACGTTTACAATCATTCTAAAAACATTCCACGGGACTGATGTAAATATTTTATTACGTTATTATGCTATTATTTCATGACTTCATCTATGGAATCTTTTACTATATCAAATATGCCAGTAATAATACCATTTTTTTTAGGGGGGGGGCTATTTTATACCTGGTAAGCTGATTTGGGAGAGACGTGCAAGCGAAAACTTTTGATGTTTTGGTCTTGACAATATTATTTTGTTTTTATCAGTAATATCTAGCGTTTATAAGTCTTTAATCTATTATTTTTGCCCCGGACCCAAAATGTTAACATTCTGTATCCTGCCGGTTACATAAACTGGGCGGACCCAAACTTATACGGGCAGATACAGAATAATAGATACCCGGACCCAAAATGTTAACATTCTGTATCCGGCCGAATACGTAAATTGGGCGGACCCAGAATTATACGACACCGTTCGCCAACCAAGTGGGTCCGTTCGCTCCCCATATAATAGTTTGGTTTGTTTCTTTGCAGTTAAGGTTATATCTAACAGTTTCTTGTTATATTGTCATTTTTACAATTTTTAGATATATTGTGAATCAAGTACCGAGGATTCCAAAAATGAGGAGAAAACAGTGGATTACCGATCTTGTTTCCATGGGAATCGAGGTTAAAAATTGGTTATTTTTGCATTTTTTTTTAAAGAAAAATCAAGTTCTAGTTTGAAAAATAATGGATGAAATATTTTCAATCTAATCGATACCAAAGTGACAGAAAAACAGAGTCAAGGTTTTAAATATTTACAGAAAAAATAATTTTATATGAGAAAGTATGTTCTATTTTCTGAATCAATGAATATGTAGCCCTTGTAACGGTAAAAGTGGCATAAAATGTCCCCATTACAGATCCAATTTTACAATATTTTACAGACTTCTCATATTGTCGATTTTGTGAAATTTTGATATCATGTACTTCTATGTAGGTCACCGAGTTTGTTTCTGAGTAAATCATTAAAATATGCAACGTTTAACAAATCTCCCATCGGTAACACCCATAAAGTTCGCCAAACTTGAAGGTACAAATTAGCTTTCGGTCGGAAACAATTGGAATTACTTTCTGACGTTATATTTATCAACGTCACATTCCCGGAAAACATTGCCTTCTTTTGTGTTTGCTATTATCTCCTTGAAACTATTGGATATGCCCTTTACATGACACGGTAATTATACCTAATAAAAGTGGGGGTGTCAGTAACCCGAATAATGCAGTCGTTATAATTATTTCACTCACTTCGATCGCTCCCGATGATTAATACAAACACCACCATTAAATGTCTCTGCAAATACGTTTTCTTTCTAGGGTTTCATCCCTTTTCTATGTAAAATTAAACATCAAAAGAAACAATTCATATTTTTATATATGCACGATTTTTTATCTGTTAAATACATGTTAAAATAGGGATATTCATAAAAATATTTACCGATTTACTTTTTTTAAACATCGGCAAATATTTTTTCATGGTCATTTCAAAAATGTGAAATTTTCGAAAAATGCATATGGTTTACAAATACACTTATTCTTTATGCATTGAAAGTAAAAAGCTGAAATTTTTACATCCAGAGTGTAAACATTTCGTAATTGAGACCAAGAGGAATATCGAACTGGTCGTTATTAGTTTTACGAATACCCTAAAAATTTGGCCCGAAAGCGAAAAAAAAATGCTTTTTAAATTTTATCTTTTACTTTCTTCCCTATCTTACAAATATTTTGCCTAATTATTTAATAAAATTGCTATTAATTTACTTTTTTCCCGACCTCAAATTTCTGAAATTATATTTTTTATTTTTTCCTTCCTCCTACGCACCAACATTTAGGGGAAAAACATAAAATTAAAAAAACAGTGGCCTAATTGAAAATGACAATTTTACTTAGCCGGTATTTACCTGACACGGTTTAAAGCAAAAGCTTCTATACCCCTCTTCATCTGTATCATCTACTTCATAAATCATCTAGTCAACAAGGTGATTTGTTTTTGGTCCAATAGATATTGTTCAGTCCTGTCTTGAATTGATTACTGACTAACGTTATGTGTCGGAAAACATAAAAATAGCATAAAAAGTTTCTTGGATAAAAAGACTATTGTGTATTGAGGGCGAACGGACCCTGTGCAAACGGGAATGCGAGCGAACGGACCCTGGGCAAACAGGGCGAACGGGGAGGTGGGCGAACGTGATCGCATGATTGCGGGCGAATGGACCCGGATTCCTATGTTTCACGAACGTAGCTGCAGTGATGTAAAATGTCATTGTGTGGGCTTCGTATTTGAACTTGTATTGATATATTGATAAAATTCCCAACTCCTGTGATTTTTTAATGAATGCCAATGGTTCAAAATTAATTCATTGAACCTGGTAATTGGGTTCATGTTGAATGGAAATGTATGGCACGCAAAATTAACCAAAACGTAGGTAAAACGGTTTTATCGCAAGAAAACCCGGGTTACCGGGTCGGTAATCCTGGTTTAGCATAGAAAAACCCCATTACCGACCGGTTACAGCATTCACCAAAACTTCGATAAACCAGGTTTATTGACCGGTAATCCTGGTTTACTTACAAAAACCCCCATTACCGTTCGGTAATGGGGGTTTTCAAAATTAAATACATGTTAACCTCCGCTTCCTATGAGTTTTTATTGCTAAACCTTCTTTACCGGTCGGTAAAGTAGGTTTAACAGCCCGGAACCAAAAGTAGGAAAACCAGGTTTATCGAAAGGTAATCCTGGTTTACCGACCAAAACCTCAATTACCGGATAGCTTATCTGATTGGCTAAAGAAGTTTTAATGTAACTAATAAAAATAGATAAGAGAATCGAATATTTATAAATATCTTCATGACTTTTTGTCTATTTATCAAAATTAGAAAAAATATAGATAAAAAATATTATTGAAAAAATTGATATTAGGTAATAATATTTTAAATTATCAAATACATTTTTACATGATTTTAAAACGCATTTTCATTATAAAAAAAGTAAGTCACATTTTTTTTTAATTTAGGAAACGTTTTTTAATATAAAATGCACTTTTATGCATTTATTACGTGTCACTTCTTTGTTTTTTTTAAGTAGTAGAAACTGATTTTTTTTCTAAAAAATTGAAATATCAAATGATCAGGTTTATAGTTTATAATTCAAATGAATTTCAATTATTAGAATATATTAATTATACATTTATTTATTAAGAATATTACTCTTAATACCTGTAAAATAAGTGGTGTCTCACAGGTCAATTAGATTTCTACGGATTTGTAAACAGGAAATGTCCCTTCGGACAAGCATTTTACTGCCCCAATAAAATATGTATAGCGGAGATGATAAATTCAGCGACATTTCCCACTTTTTTCATTTCAGCGACATTATCATTTCAGCGACAAAAAGCATATAAATTCAGCGACATTTTATTTTATAAATTCAGCGACATTTACCTGAAAAAAACGGGAAATGGAGTAGGCTTTTTGCTTGGTATATATTATTTACAGCTACATATTTATTGTTCATAGAATTGTAACAAAATTGACAAGTGTCACCTCCGGGAATCGAACCTGGGACCTCAAGCACTCCAGCAAGCCGCCTAACCGAATGAGCTAAAGAACTGATTCGTTTTATCCTAGTCGATATATAACTATCTACAACAATACAGGTACAGGCTGTCCTGTCACACCTCCCCCAACTCTCACAAACCATGGTTAGCCCTTTCTAACCACCGTGGGCTTTTGGTCGGGCGCCAAATGTAACCGAAGAACATGAATCTCCCGTATTCATGATGTTGAACTAAAACTTTCGAGAACTAACTCTAATCGGTACATGTACTCTTTCCACTAGTACTCTCTTTACTTGAACTTTTAAAAAAAATTACATCAATGTATATACTTAATATATTTCTTTATATGAGGTTACATTTTATTTAATTTTTTTTATAAAAAAATAACAAAATACCGATGTTACTGATAATTTAGTTTCTGCACATACGCATTTCGACACCTTATGTTTCTTCAGTGCAGATCAAATCAAAACATTTGTTAATCCAAATATATATTATTTATTAAGAATTCGACGTCGCTGAATTTATATACAATACGTAGAAAAAACGACGCTGAAATGATATACGGAATTACTCAAAAAATATCGCTGAAATGATAGTGTCGCTGAATTTATACGCACCCATGTATAGTAGAAATATAAATCTATATCATTAAGAAAGAATCAGAAACAGTTGGTCGAAAATATTTTGAATATTAAAGGCGTATCAATAAAAATAAAATTAAATGAACAGACATGTTTTTAATATTTGAAATTCATTTTTAAAATGATCAGTACAATTGTATTCTTTATTATTAAAATATATTATACAAAAAAATTATTTCCTATTTTTTTTTTTCAAGATTAAAATCTCAAAAATACCCTTTTTATAAATAAAAAGACAAGATGATATAAAAAAAATAACTAAAATAACCAAATAATGATTTCAATACTTAATCTATTTTTTGATTGGTTACATCCAAAATTCTTAAGCAATCATATAAGCTATCCGGTAATTGAGGTTTTGGTCGGTAAACCAGGATTACCTACATTGGTTTCTCCTTTTGGTTAATTCCATGCAGTAAAACCTACTTCCTGTATCACTGATCTATGCTGTTCTACGTCTTGATCTTCCCGACGTGTTACAAAAAAATGTAGCAGTACGTTTATGCATGTCTGTTAATGTATTGTTTGATCTTGTTTGTGATTACAAAAACAGGATAACAGCAAACACCTACAATGGCCAGGAACTACAATCACATACCACAATTTAAAAGCAAACTGCACCAGAAAAACAATAATGAAAACAAGAGATAAACATAAATAACGATAGGAATTGAGTTTGTTTCTTTCCGTTTGATACTGAGGACAGTGTAACAGAAAATGCTCCGTTGTCTCCTCTATCCCACAGTTACATTTAGGTGATGGTACTTTTCATATTTGATGGCCATACTTATTCAGATGTGGGCAATATCCAGTTCTTAATTGGATCAAGATGGTTCCTATCTGTTTGGTAGGGAAGTCTAGCATGTTGTTTTTCCCTACAGTTTATTTTAGCTTTTACCTTTTACCTTTTCTTCTTCTGTACTAACCGTTCATCATTGGGTTGAAGGTCAGTAGTACATATTAATGACCATTCTACCATATCATTCCATATCACCATATCACCATACATATATTCCTGTACCATTTCATTTAAATTGTTAGGACGATATACCATCAACCAGTTTGTGTTTTAACCATCACCATTGAACGTATATACAATTCGCATGCTTATAAACATTGAAAGTTCACATCATTTTATCCATTTCTCTATAAATACATTACTGTTACTGTTTTAGACTTCACCATAGATAGGCATCAACTGGACTTATTTTTTTAATAGCTCTCTGTATCTATGGTTGTGTAGATTGTACAGTATACGTCTTATTTGAAATTCTAGTTTAGCTAAACTGTCAATTTGTTTAAATTTGTCAATCAGGTGAGTACAGTCTAAAATTATCTCCAACTTTTCACATGTGTTAAGATCATCAAAGTTGACATTATAATGATCTATTAGTAAGTTTTTGATATCTTTCATGACGGGGTCACGGACACATGACAAGAACGGACATTTTAGTATGAAATGTTCTATATCCTCTGGTTCTTCGTGACAGAGTAAACATGTTGGGTCAATGCTAAAGTTTTTGAACTTTGACCTATTACTTTGTAATATGTATGTTCCAGTCATAAGTTTCAGTTTAGTTGGTATCCTTTTTTGGAAAACTATTAAACCTTATTTTTCTAAAAAGAATATTGGCACTCAGTCAAAAATTATTTTAAAAGATGATGATAAAATAATAACAAATAATGAGGAGGTTTCTGAAATTTTTAAGACATTTTTTGTTAATGTAGCCAAAGAAATCGGCAAGGATTATATTTTTGATGAAAATAACCATCCAAGTCTTCAGAAAATAAATGAAAAAGGTTTTTTAAAGGACAATTTTCAATTTGTTCCTGCAGATGTGAGTGTTGTCACTAAAATTATTGACAGGTTTAATGTGAAAAAAGCTACTGGTGTTGATAAAGTGTCTGTGAAGTTAATGAAAATAGGTAAAGCATCAATGGTACCATCTATTACTAATCTTGTAAATTTTACAATTGAAACTTCTTATTTTCCAAATCGTCTTAAAGAGGCTAAAGTTACACCACTGTTTAAGAAAAATGACCCTTTTCAAAAAGGTAATTATAGACCAGTTAGTATTCTTCCAATTCCGTCAAAAATTTTTGAAAAGGTATTATCTGAACAGCTTAATACATATTTTGATAATATTTCTGATAACTTTCTTTGTGCATTACGGAAAGGCCATGGTTGCCAAACAACACTATTAAGATTATTGGAAGAGCTGGAAACAGGCATTGGATAATAATGAATATGTTGCGGCGATCCTAATGGACTTGTCAGAAGCCTTTGACTGCCTGCCTCACGATATTCTTATATGTAAGCTTTCAGCATACGGTTTAAAGAAAAATGCTACTGACCTTTTATATTCATATTTATCAAATAGGAAACAACAAATAAAAATTGGTAATTGTGTAAGTAGCTGGGCAGAAATTCAAAAAGGGGTGCCTCAAGGCTCAATTTTAGGGCCACTTCTATTTAATGTCTTTATAAATGATATTTTTTATTTCATACAAAAAGGTGATTTATATAATTATGCAGATGACAATACGCTATCTTTTCATTCTCCAGATTTTAGCCAAATAATAAGTGTTTTGCAGTCAGAGAGCAATATCTTAATAAGTTGGTTTAATTTTAATTGTATGCAAGTTAATCCTGAAAAGTTTCAGGCAATAGCTGTGGGTAATAAAACTCGTAATAAAGCTCCTATTTTTGATATTGGTACAGCAAAAATTAGCTGTGATGATATAGTTAAACTTTCGGGTGTTGATATTGATTTTCAGTTAAATTTTGATTTTCATATTAAAAATCTTTGTAAGAACGCAGTTCAACAATTTAATATCCTTAAAAGAATTGGAAAAAATCGTAGTAAATTGAACAGGTTAACTATTTTTCATTCAATCAAATTTTAATTTTTGTCCATTATCTTGGCATTTTTGTTCTGAAACAAATACAAATAAAATTGAAAAAATACAAGAGAGAGCTCTTAGATTTGTATATTTTGATTATAATACAAATTATGAAACTTTATTAGAAAGAGCTAAAATACCAACAATGCAGGTAAAAAGAACTAGAACAATTTAAAATTTTGCACAACTTATCACCACCTGTTTTGAGCGACTTAATACAGAAAAAGGAAAGCAGTTATAATTTTCGTTATTCTAATCTTTTACAGGTCCCTAGAGTCAATACTTCAAAATATGGTAAGATGTCCTTTAAATATGTTGCTCCAGTACTTTGGATTTTAGTTTAAACGTATTTATTTTGCTCAAAAAGAATGCAAACAGGATAGGACACAAGTTAAGCTAACTTATGAAGTCTTCTCCCGATACAATATTTACAATAGTATTTGATTGATCGAGCATGCAGCAGTATCATATACTAATACAATATATTTTAAGGATAATGTATAATATAAGTTGTTTGTATGTGTGTGATGTTCAGTTGGTCAGAAATAAATAAATATCTAAACAATCATAAATCTTTCCGACTTTTTTATATATTCGTACACGAACTTGAAAATGTTTTCATTTTGTTCGTTTGAAAGGATTTGATTACCACAAGTTAAAAGTTGAAGATCTATAACGAAATCACTTGGTAACCAATGAAGGCTTTGAATCAATGTATTTCGTATTTGAGTATAAATTGGACACTCTAAAAAATAATGGTATGAGTCCTCACGATCAGCTCCACATCTACATGATGGATTGGAAATTATATTGACTTTATATAAGTCGTAGTTAAGAAAAGAAGCACAACATCGAAGCTGTGTTAATATGATATTTAATTTGCGGGGGCCCGTTTCAAAATATTTTGGAACTAAACTAATAACGTTCTCTTTCTTTAATTCATGTTTAAACTTTGAAATAGAATCCGCGTTTCGAATAGATGGTTCTAATTTATTCCACTCACGAATAGTAAACGGAATATATGAATTAGAAGTACAAGCTAATCTACAAAAGGGTAAAATAATGTCATCCCCATTACGCAAAGGATATATAGATGTACTCTGAATTTTAGGTGGCACCAAATTACACAAATACGATGGCGCATTATTATGTTGAATATTGTAAAACATTTGTAATCTTCTTCGTTTTCGTCTCTCAGACAAAGCTTCCCAACCCACTACTTTGTAAACTAACTCTGAACTAGTAAATATTGGCAAACCAGTTACTA
>MJUU01005809.1:13518-37455 GCA_002080025.1 Modiolus philippinarum
TTTATTTTGGTCCTGATACAAAGAAGAGGCCACTAGATGTCGATTAGACACATGTGGCATGCGACTCGAACTCCTCCCATATTTTTGGATTTAAGGATTTAATTTTATATTGTTGAGGTGTTTCATATAAACTGTTGATGCGTAATAAGCTTTCGGATTTTTGATGTTCTTCTTGGTGCAAACAATAACAGTAGAATACCTAAGGAACAAAGAATTGACAATTATGAAATTCAATGCGAAAAAATGGATAACAGGAAACACCTACAATGGCTGAAAATTACATGCCACAATCTGCTAGGGAACTACACAGGAAAAACACGAATAAGACAAAAGACAAACGTAGACAACGATAGGAACTCGGGACAGCCGAAATTGGTACCGGCACTTGCAAAAGCCATCGGTAGGATTAAACCAGTTTATGGGTATCCAAACCTCTCTTTTATCGGTCTCGTTTCAATATAGTATAATGAACAAACGAATAAACCCAATACAGGTAGACTACTAACTCCATTACCACAATCTTGAATGGAAAGAAAAAGACAATACGTAATTTTGAAAGATGGGTCAAGGGGTGCTCGCCGCAAGGCACAGAAATAAAAACACAACCCTAAAAACCAAGGTACTCACAGTGTGAACTCCCATAAAACCGAGGTACTCACAGTGTGAACTTCCATAAAACCGAGGTACTCACAGTGTGAACTCCCATAAAATGGACATCAGGTGCTCCTGGAGAGTAAAATGTCCTGCTCTGTCGACAGCACCCGGGACACTGTCAGTGAGTCTATCTAGGATAAAGTCAAATCGGCATTATCAAATCCAGGAGGATGTGAATCTAGATGAAAATATCCGTTTTCATTTTAATATTCTTCATTGATGTTATGGTGACGGCCATAGAATTTCTTGAGGGATGAAATTTACATAGGTTGAACAAAAAAACTACATGAATCATCCTAAAAACCACATTTTTGAACTCTAAATAGAAACCGTATTTAAAGAATTTTTTTCGACTGGTACAAACATTTGAAGCAATTGGATTTCAAAAATGTTTGATTACAAATTTTGTAAATGTCCTGAAACAGTTAAAAACTACTTTTTTTATTTGTACCAAACAACCATACTTTTAAGTATTTGTTTTGGTTAGAACAGACATTTTCAAAATTATATGATTAAAAGTTCGGTAAATCACCCGTAAATGCCAGAGACCATTTTTTTTTTATTTAATTATACCTTGAAACCATATTTAGAACAAATATTTTCACCAATTTAATAACCAAAATGTTTGCTTTCAATCTAAGCAAATCCTGAAAATCTCAAAGACCACTAACTTTTTGGAATTCTACCTAAAAAATATCTATCCTTGAATTCCTTACTGTAAAAATAGTGACTATCGATATTTTATAACAATTTCGCCCAGGATATAAAACAACTGTTTTTTGCGTCAAACAGGGAGTTCGGAGATTGTTTCCGACAGTCATTAATATTTGTAACAGGGAGTTCTGAGATTGTTTCCGACAGTCATTACTATTTGGACTTTGTTGTTGATATTTTCACTTATTACGTAAATGTTATCAGTTGATGTGGATGATAACCAGCCAGATAAAATAACCAAAATACAATACTAAAACCTAACATTTGTTCAATATCATTGAAAGTCGGTGCTAGTTTGAAAAATGATTTATCATAATTGGCATTCTGATTGCCTATTGACTATCTGTCAACTAAAGATCAATCCATTAGTATTTTCTTCCAATTTTGGAAAACTATTAGCGCCATTTTCACTTTGAGGTTTATTTCTGGCTTATGTAACACTTTTGTCACGGGGAAAACACATAAATATCTTGGATTATTTAACGGATATATACATTATATGCAAAGCATTAAGGCTAAATCAATGTTTTTCCATTTGATACAAAGAAAACTATACATTGTACATTTTTTTCAACTTTCTATGATAAATGCTTAGTTTCTTTGATCAGTGAACGTTACACTGCTTACTTCAACAGCCTGCTTCATACAACGAAATCAAATTTAAAAAATCAGAAAAAATATATATTAAGCAGTAATTCCATCGCGTTGTTGTGTATGTTTGATTTTATCTGTTATTCAACACGTAAAACATCTTATTCATGGAAAGTTGTATGAACTTTTCATCAATATACATTATACAGTATTGACAGATGAAATTTCTTCATTTTTCTTCACTCAGTGTTTTAGAGAAAAATCATTACATTTCTACTAAATACTAAGTATGTGATACAGATGAACTTTGGTGAACTTTACTTTTGCTGATCTTATTGATTAGTTTTTCCTAGGTTATATTTTAAAAACAGATAAAAAAAAATGAAAAGTTAGGAAATGTGAAAAGACACTCTGTGGTACAAAATGAACAGTGAAAAGTAAGTGAGAACCGAACTGTCAATCCAAAAGCAAACAATCCAAGGACAATGGCAACACAACATGGGTACGGCACAGAAAAGAAAAATGAAGACACACACACACATACACACACACACACACACAAAGATGAACAACACGGACCCAATAAAAAACCATGGGTGAGATCAGGTGCAACGGTAGAGTAAGCATCTCTTGCTTCTTATAAGACACCCGCCGTGTTGAACATGTCAAATCCGGTAGAAGAAACAACAATTAAGCTTTAAAGGGAAAGATCTGTTGTCATCTAGGAAACAGATATCCCATAGCGGTCCACAAGATGGTGATGTCTACCGTAAAACTTCTGGAGGGATGACTTCAAGTTTTGGGTAACATACCCTTGTTGAAGTAGCTATTTGTGAGCAACCGTGCTCTATCAAGGAAGTCACTGTATCGAACACAGGCTCTTGAATAGCGAATGAGCTGAGAGATGTAAACTCCATATGCCGGCGCTGTTGGGATGTTGCTACAAAGAAAAGGGAAGTTTACTATTGGAAAGGTGAAGTCATCGCGTTTGTCGTACAGCTTAGTTTGAAGTCTACCTCTGTTGTCAATTTCAAGGTGAAGGTCAAGGAACGAGGCTGATGTAGAAGTGTCTGTGGTATCCTTAATGTCGAGCTCTTTTGGATAGATCAAATGAAGAAAATCACCAAAGCGAGGGTTGTTTAGTGACAAAATATCATCTATATAACGGAAGCTAAAATTGAAGGATCGGGCCAGTTTTTTTATCTGTATTTTATAGAAGCCCTTCGATGAATTCAGCTTCATAAAAGTGAAGAATCAGATCGGCTAGGAGAGGCACACAGTTTGTGCTCATAGGAATTCCGATAGTCTGTTGAAAAACAAGTCCTCCAAACTGGACAAATATATTGCCGATCAGAAACTCTAACATTTTAATCACTTCTTCCTCTGTATATTTTTTCTCCGATTCGGAGTCATTTTTCACAAAGTAGGCTTGTTCTCTACCTACAACAATGTACCTATATCTTCGTTCACCGTTCTTACGTGAGAAACATCTATAAATTAAACCTTTCAGCCGAGATTTTAGTTGTTCATGAGGAATAGTAGTGTAAAGTGTGGAGAAGTCGAAAGTTTTAATGCTGTTAAAGTGTGATAATGATCTAGAGTTTAAGATGTCAATTAGATCTTTGGAGTTTTTTCAAAATCCACATTTCATTTACACCGCTTCTTGAAAAGCAAGTATCGCAGTATTTTTGAAGGCCCTCTTTAACAGCTGTCAAGATGGAGGTTAGCAATTTAGATATAGGTTTTGTAGAGCATTTGGCAGATCCAGCGATGTATCGTTCTTTGTATAGGCATTTATGTAACTTAGGTACCCAGTACAAAGAGGGGAGATCTGTGTCTTCATCCTTGGTGATTAGTTCAACATGTAATATTGCTGCTCTAACCTGTAGTACTTCCTCGTTCTAAGCCAGCATCCCACGATACCGGGAATTATACACCGAAAGAACTGCAGTAGAATACCGAAGGAACAAGGGAAGCGATGACCACAGAAATCGAAGTCCATAGACATGGCAAAAACGGCAACAGAGAAAAACAAAGTCAAAACAAGGACGCGAGACAGCCACAATGCACGGAATTAAAAAGACGACATTAAGAACTAAGGCACTCATAGTGTGAACTCCCATGAAAACCGAGAGTGACCCGAAATCGAAAAGACCCCATTGATTGAAGTTTTTAAACTTCACTCTTCTTCATTAAATCGACAGTAATTAACAACTTTTTTATTCCCTGTCTTCCCATAACAATGGATTAACTAGTACTGTATGTCAACCAACGTCTGACAAATGTGATGGTGATTTCCTGTTGTAGGTTGCCTAACCTACATATGAATTTTTGATTAATTATTTTTTACCGCTTTGTGTTGGTTTATTCAGCAGTATGTGTAATTTACACAAAAGCGTATTCTGCATTCTTTGCATCAAGATTTATCAATGACAATGAAAGTATAATATTGCAATTTCAAGAACAATCTCAATCGCCAAGTTATATACAAGAGATGAAGCAAGAACAAACATGAAGCAATGTTTGAGATACGATTTCTCGACACTAAAATAAATCGACATGCCGGAATTCTGTATTGAAACGTGTTAAAATTTAACTGTCGGTGCTACGTATTGAGTAAAAACCAGATTTACAGTGATATCGATCATTCAACCTAGTTTACAATCCAAGATGAAAAAAAAAAGATCCAAACTCATGATAAATGAATAGATTGCATATATATTCATGTTCAGTAATGCTCGCTGATATATCTTAGGAAAGGATATGGGGTAAATGAACACTAGACAATAACACATGTTAACTACACTGCAATTCATATGGTCATTTGAGAGATTAATTCCCCCCACAGTAGCACTAGAACCCAAACATAGGAACATAAATGTTTCAAAGTTTGACTTTTTTATATTGCAAAGTGCGTCTTCATTCCAAACTGGGTTGTTACAGGAATCGTCAAATAGTAAAGACTTTATTATTTTTTGTCAGATATAAACACGTTTTCCTTCACCATCGATTTAGAGATACATGAATAAATCTAAATGTACATGAGCCAAATCCCCAGACATGCATGGAAGGGTCAATTTACAGAAACTTCGGTATCTTATTCTTTATTACCTTTTGGTTGATGATTCTTCTGGTGAACTGTTTTCCCCGAGAGTATCCTTCAACTCAGTAGTCAGTACTTCGGGCTGATCGAAAACCGATTTTATTTGGAAACTTGGAAAATATAATTTTGAGACAAATTGCTTATAAAAATGCATGGGTGTTTCACGAAAACATGTGTCGCCTGCACTATATATATTTAAGAATTAATGTGTTTGAAATAGAATGACAATGTCCATATTGCACATCTACATTACATACATTCCGTTCATTGAAGATATTATGGTGGCTTTGAGTTGTTATTACTCCCCTTTGGGTTGTTGTCTCTTTGACACATTCCCCGTTTCCCTTCTTTTTTTCTATTCCTTAAATTTGGTAGAAAAATACAGAGCCGTTAATGAGGAGTTGTGGATAATTGAGACATATCCTAAGACTGGATAACCTTAAGTGCAAGCTCAATAATAATATGGAATTCAGGAATAAATGAAAAGAAAGAAGAACAAAATGCATGGTGCACATCTTCAACATATACTGAAGCATTCATGCAAGTTTAGTTGAAAAATACAAAGCCGTTGAAGAGGAGTTGAGGATTATAGAGACGTACCCTCAAGACTCCAATAGGCAAAAATAACAAAGTCCAAAAAACAGCGAAAAGTCTAAAAAAAACAAAAACAAAAAGCAAAATTAAAGAAAAACAAAATGCATGCTGCACATCTTCAACATATACTGAAGCATTTCTTCAAGTTGAAAAGTTCAAAGCCGTTTAGGAAGAGTTGCTGATAATGGAGACGTACCCTCAACACTCAAATAAGCTGAAATAACAAAGTCCAAAAACAGCGTAAAATCTGAACAACAACATTAAAGAAAAACAAAAAGCATGGTGTACATCTTCAACATATACTGAAGTAATCCTGCAAGTTTGGTTGAACAGTTCAAAGCCGTTTAGGAGGAGTTGCTGATAATGAAGACGTACCCTCAACACTCCAATAAGCTAAAATAAAAAAGTCCAATAACGCGTAAAATCTGGGAAAAACAAAATTAAAGAAAAATAAAATGCTTGGTGCACATCTTCAACATTTACTGAAGCATTCCTGCAAGTTTGGGTGAAAAGTGCCAAGCGGTTTGGGCGGATATTCGGATGATGCTTAAAATTTTTGAGCCATACAGACGGACGGACAGACGGACGGACGGACGCAAGACGACGGTTAGTGATCTTATTTGTATATCCTGCACTAGGTGCAGGCGACACAATTAAGGAGTATCTCCCTCTTGCCTTTGTCCTAAGCTGATTATGGTATACCATTTAAATCTCTTTGGTTGTTTGTGCTCTTTCAGATTTGTGGTTTATGATCTTCTAAATAATTTGATTTGATTTGTACTGAGGAGACCTAAGTTGTCGAAACGACATTTGTGAAACTAAACTTACAGAAACTTCGGTATTTTGTTTTTTAAACAATGTAATTATAATAAAATATGAACATACAAGAGTATTTGACAAAAATGTAAACAGTATGTTTTTTGAAAGTGAATATTAAACCAGGGGTTTTATTTCATTTCAGTGTGCTTTGTGGCTACAGAACAGAAGCCAACGAATTCAAAGAGCAACGATAACCTTCCTACAATTAGTAAGAAATTCCAGGATAAAGGATATCTTTCTGCTTTACCTTTGACCATGAATGGATTTATAAATAGCGATTTAACGAGAAGCTCTGAGATTTCTATCATATTTAAGCAATTCAAGGATATTATCAGACAAACAAATATCAAACTACGAAGGAAAAGAACACCAGCAGAACATTCAACAAATACAACAGGTCGCGAACATTCAGTGTCAAACATTACAAAGAGTACATTAAAATCAAATAAAAATGATGAAAATATTACGCCCCAGTCGTCAAAGGATAGTAGTTACGTTTCTTACACCACAGAAGAAGATGACGAATCATGTTACAATATGGCGACATGTTTACACCCTTATGTATCCTATATTGCTGGAATAATGATGTTTTTCTTAGTTGTATATTTGATATTTGTGTTTGGAAGGTGTGTATGTGACGATAGTTACTGACTTTTGTATGATATTGCTGGAATAATGATGTTTTTCTTAGTTGTATATTTGATTTTTGTGTTTGGAAGGTGTGTATGTGACGATAGTTACTGACTTTTGTATGATATTGCTGGAATAATGATGTATTCCTTAGTTGTATATTTGATATTTGTGTTTGGAAGGTGTGTATGTGTGACGATAGTTACTGAATTTTGTATGATATTGCTGGAATAATGATGTTTTTCTTAGATGTATATTTGATATTAGTGTTTGGAAGGTGTGTATGTGACGATAGTTACTGAATTTTGTATGAAATTGCTGGAATAATGATGTTTTTCTTAGTTGTATATTTGATATTTGTGTTTAGAAGGTGTGTATGTGACGATAGTTACTGACTTTTGTATGATATTGCTGGAATAATGATGTTTTTCATGGTTGTATATTTGATATTTGTCTTTGAAAGGTGTGTATGTGACGAAAATTACTGACTTTTGTATGATATTGCTGGAATAATGATCTTTTTCATGGTTGTTTATTTGATATTTGTGTTTGGAAGGTGTGTATGTGACGATAGTTACTGACTTTTGTATGATATTGCTGGAATAATGATGTTTTTCTTAGTTGTATATTTGATATTTGTGTTTGGAAGGTGTCTATGTGACGATAGTTACTGACTTTTGTATGATATTGCTGGAATAATAATGTTTTTCATGGTAATATATCGTGTTTGGAAGGTGTATATGTGACGATGGTTACTGACATTTTATATTCCTGCTTCATTTTTATGAATGGAAGGTGTATAGGTGAATTATGTCTTTGATACAAGTCTTTCATGAATTTAAATACTAGTATGTGATTTTTGTATTCTGAAGATGTAAATGTGATAACGGACATTAGATATACCGGTACCTAAAATATGAGTTTATGGAGTTAATATGTATCGTAACCACTTTGTAGATGTGGTTTGACAAGCTATATTGAAAAGGACTACTATATTTGAAATAAAATACAAAAATTTGGATAAATACAAAACTATTCAAACTCAAAATGTAATGCAATTATATTTTGTATGTTTCAAGGAATTGAATCTTATGTGGAGGTGGTAAACAAATCCTGAAATTAAATAGATAGAACAGCGTTTATCGAAATCAAAGAGAAACTTTGCCAGCTTTATTTTTCATTACTGTTTTTAAAAATGTTTTGTTTGCCCTGCATCAACGTCCAAAATTATGATTTTATGATTATGATTAGTTTCTGAGGAAATGATTTTTAATATGCGCTTTTCGCTTCATATAAACAATGAAGGAAAGTGGAGTAAATGCAGATGAGACAATTCTCCACAAATACATGATCAAAAACATGAAGCATTCAACAATGAGCTTTACATTATACCTCATAGTAAGTTCAAGACGAGCCCTAGCACCGGTTTAAGCGGAATTCATTGCTAGATGTCAAGCAACGCTACATCCATATATATAAAATATATTACTAATGGCTACTGGGAGCAAAAGCCATACAGAGCAGACGATAAGAGCCGTCATAAGTTTTATGCTGATATTTAGTAGATATTTTAACGGAACAAAAGGATTTCCTAAAACAGGAATAAAAGCTTGTCTGTAGAGAGGATAAAGTTCATGTGCTTTATAATTAGGCTATTACTTCAGCTCCAACTTCCTAAATACTACTGTATTGTGATTACATAGGTAGCTTTGTCATAAATCTGTTTCTTCTTTCGTTCAATGGACATTGACTATAAGGTTTCAATATCGAAGGATATTGAATACAGATATTGCTTATGGGAAAAATGAAAGATCATAACAACCTCGTCTGCACAGATTTTGCACATGTCTACTGTAGTCAAACTTGAAAATGAATCAAACTCTATAAAGTGCATTTATTGTACTTAGTTTCCTGTAACTAATCAATTTATCTCCATGTAACAATATTGCATTTGAAATGATCATTTCAAACTTCAAAACGAGTAAAATACTGACGTTCAAAATCATGTTAAAGATAGACAGTTGCGGTTTATGGATTTCCATATGTTTTTTTTATCTGCACCGAAGAAACATTGGTTGCGCAGAAACTAAATTCACAGTATCTTCTGTATATTGTTATTTACAAAACAATAAACAAATCGTATACCGATATTATCATAATATCAATCCAGTGCTAGAAGCAATTATTGTTACTGAAACAAAAAGAAAAGAAAGAACATTACCGTAGACACAAAATACCCATGAAACAATGTAACGACTTCTTGGATTCTTACAACCCTAGAATTTAAGCTGAAGACGAGTTGTAAAACGATATTTCCCTAAGGCGAAGTGTTCTATTGAAAGACTTTCCTCATTTCAAACACAATGATATGAAAGATAATGTACTGAGAAAATTGTCATCATAATAACATGTAACAATCATAATATGGATTTTAAATCAATGTATTACTCTCGTTCTCACGTGGAATTTGTTGACTAGGCTGTCAAATGGGAATGAAGAAAAAAATTCTTTTCTATTTACTTTGACGAAACAGCGGCAGGAGAATACAAAAGGAATAAAGCACAAGATTACATAAATATAATTCCAGAGACAAGGCAAATGCAAGAATACCTGAAGACATTACAAATACAACACAAAAAACTAAAACACTAACAGTGTGACTTCTCAAGGTAACATCAGGTGTTCCGGAAGGGTAAGCTTGTCCTGCCCTGGATACAGCACCCGTCACACGTCAGTGAGACATTTATGATTTTGAAACGATGGCAGTTGAATACCGAAGGACCAAAGGAGAGGTATTTACAATATCGAAGTCCAAAGACATGGCAAAATGAGAACACAGAAAACAGTGACGTTAAATAGCTACAAAGCTTAGAAATAAACAAAAATCCATTATTCAAAAAAGGTACTCATAGCGTGAACTCCCATGAAACTGAGAGTGACATCATGTGCTCCGGAAGGGTAAGCATGTCGTACTCTGTTAACAGCACCAGTAACACTTTAAGTGATTAAATCTTGGAAAAAGAGTCAAATCCAAGACATGAATCTAGCTAACAATGTCCAATTTCATTTGAGATATTTTACGAAAGGATATTGAGGAAATGAACATGAGACCATAACACATATGTTAATTCCAACTGCAATAATTTTAATGAGCTGTATGGCCATTTAGAAATTGATTCCTCATCAGCAGCACTTTAACTCAAACAAAGGAAATCCATAATTTCAAAAATGTTTAAAATGCATAAAACCAAACGAAATCCGATAAATCAGTAATATCAAATATAGCTAAGGACAAAACTACGATGGAAGGAGTTAATCCTTAGGTTTTAGAATTTACATGAATTTAGATAATAGTAATTGAACAAAGTGTACAATGAGATATCTCATGTACAGGTACACAATATCTAAGAAAAATAAAGAGCATACATCTCTACCACGGGGAATGGTTTCACCAATTCCACACTGCAATAAAAGACAAACACCTGTATTAAATATTTTACGAAAGGATATGGAGTAAATGAGCATGAGACCATAACACTTATGGGACACTGACACGTCATATCTTACAATGATATGTTGACAGCCATAGAATTTGAGAGTTCATACTATTGGTGCTTTAGTTTTTAGTGTTATGATGGTGTTTTGTCAGTGTGTGTGATGTCTTTGATCTTTCGTCTTTCTTGCTTATGCCTTGTCTCTGGACTTTAATTTTTGTAGCTGATTTGGTTCTTCGAAATTTGAAATCTTCAGTGTTAATTAAGTCCTTGTATATACGCCAGAATTTTCGATTTTTTCCTGTCTGTCAAAGTATACATATGTTTCCCTAAAACAATTACATTTCTGTTCATTAATGGCTTCTGCAGCTCCAGAAAGATGGCAGATATTCTTTCTTGACGAGTCACATAGTAGAGTAAATTGATACTTTAATACGCCAGTTTGGGCTTTATATAAAGATTAATGGAAACATTTTAAATGTCAGGAAAAAGTTCATAATAAGGTGTAACTTTTGAAAATATTCAGAATTAATGCTTGATCTTCAGGAACTATTGGATATATTTTGATTTGTAATTGATAACCCCCTTCCCAATCAGATACTCGTCTTCCCTACTTTTATATTTTATTCTGACAAATCTCAGTATGATTCCTTTAGTTTTATATTTCCTCAAAAAAAAAAAAAAAAAAAAAAAAAAAAATGGAAAGAATTACACTGGTTGTTTTAAATACAACGCCCGTTTTTTGTTATGATGAAATGTTTCATAGTATCAAAATTGAGTGTACAACATTTCAAAGCATAGTTGATTTAAGTACCAACATAAATATAATGCAATATTGCATAAAATCTCAAAGAGGATGATATAATTTTTGAATGAAGACAGATGCTTACAACTTTGTCTATGTTTGCTTCACTGTAAACGTAAACTGAAGTTAAAATAGATAAATACTTTGTAGCAGTTTTTCAGTAAACACATCATTCATTATTTTCTGGTTATTTATGCTTTTTATGTGCCCTTTCCGTATGTTCCATGATAGAACCAAGCAAAGGAACAAGCTTTTATTGTTGTTCTTCATCTTGAAGTCACCATGAGGCCTTCAACAATGAGCTCTGCTCATACCTCATAGGGAACTACCAAACATTTTACACTATAATTGATTACGACGTTGGGTTTTATCTTTCTTTATCAAAGCAATATTTATAGGTTTATGATCTCTCCAACAATATCTGAAAAAAATCATTACATTTCTACAAATTCCCATAACAATAACAGGTCGAGTACATTTATACCTTCATTATACAACCTACTTTTACAGCTGTTTTGTTGACTTTAAAGAAATTATCAATAATATCTTCGCTGATCAATGATCAAAGGACATTATTGTTACTAAACAAATTTCGAACTATGGCATTGAATTACAGAAGTCAAACGAATGGTTGTCCTTAAGTAGAATTAAGATTTCAGTCCTCTTGGACTCAGTAACCTTCGGTGGAGACTAGAAATCTTACCCTTGGTTGTCGGGACTCAACAATCTTCGTCGGAGACTAGAAATACTGCCTTGGGTATCTGGACTCAACAGTCTCCGTCAGAGACCAGAAATCTTACACATGGGTGTCTGGACTCAGCAATCTTCGTGAGACTAGAAATCTTTCCCATAGGTGTCTGGACTCAGCAATTTTTGTCAGAGACTAGAAATCTTACCCCTTGGGTGTCTGAGATTTTCTTGTTACGCACTTCTACTAGTGGGAGAGTCTTTTAATCTTTCGCCGTCTTCTCTGTTGAGAAAATGCGTTGTGATCAAACAGACTAAACAATGTGTAGATTTATCAGTTATTATACATTTATCAGTTCAGGGTCTGTCATGGATTTTGATTTGATCTGCTCTAACAAGAAATAAGTTGTGGAAATGGCTTCTAGAGAAACAAAATCTACAGTAACTTCGATTTTGTAATTTAAGCCGATGTTTCGTGACTTCAGAAGCTTCGAAACAAAGTAACTTTAAAAATACAAGAACCTTTGCATGGATTTCATGCTCATCCTGTCGTAAAAGCACCATCACAGTAGAGTGGGACCCTCTTTGATAATTTAATATCAAGTCATTTAAATTACAATTAAATTTTTGTATGAAATTATGTTTGCTAAAGATTGTCATGATCCAGTAGAGTTATAATTATTGGTAAATCAGTCTGATTATACTGAAATTCATTTTCTTTGTGATGTTAAGTAAAGGGTTTGACGATACGTAGATGTCTCGACAATCAATCTTTTCCTATACAATTTCCTGGGCATCAATTATGAGTGCCATTTTATTTACTTATTGTCTTACAACGAAAACATTTAGAAAATTGCATACTTGCGTTAATTTAGTTTGCATGGAAAATTGTATCAATGTAGACTAAATCCTGGATAACACACACACACATATATATATATATACATTATATAGATTTGTGATGTTCAAATGTTTTAAATATACAGTTGTGGTCACTCTCATTTTCAGACAAGAACTGCATTCGTTCTTTTGAATTGTTTTCCAATTCTACTGCCCAAAATATGTTCTTATCTTTGACTTTATTGTTTGTACATATCATTCACCTGATGTCACTCCCGATTTTCATGGAAGTTCACATTAATAGAGCCTTAGTTCTGAATGTCGTCTTTTTATTTCCGAGCCTTTTGGTTGTATCATGTTCTCTTTCTATCTTTGTTTATTCTGCGTTCCCGTTTTTGCCATGTCTTTCGACTTTGATTTTTGTAATGATCACATGCCTTGTTCCTTCTGTATTCTTCTGCGGTTGTTTCCTGTAACTTGCGTTGTGTATCGTATTCTGGATATTTTTATCTGACTGGACTTTGAAAGTACGATGTACTGGTTTAACTACTTTTTAAATTTTAAACAAAGCACACAACTTCTGGGGAAAATGTATTTTAACAAACATCAGACACAAAGCCTCTAGAGCCAATAAATAAGAAAACATGTTTTTAAACGTAATCAAACAAATCAGTTAAATATCCTATAGAAGAACTTATTACTAAGAGGTTAGATAAACAAGAATCATTACAATTGTTTAAATAAAACAGATCTCAGTATATTTTTGACGTTTATTTTACACATCCTGCAACTGATTGTGTTAAATTTGTTTTGAGGCTGGCTTAAGTCCCTTTGAGTATTACATACATTACACTAATGATCAAAACTTATTCAAAATTTCAAAATATCATTGTAAAGAGTAACAAAAGGACTTCTAAAATTGAATGTCCTGTTCTTGTAAATGTTAGAAAAACTAAAATATACTAAAACTCAAATTAACCAAGATAAACATAAAATATTGCCTAAATGGTTATATAGATGTTACAGTAAATCTTTGTAATTAGTAATTTTGTGTAATTACTGAAAATTTAGGAATAATATGTAATTCCTAAAGGGTATAGTAATTACGTGAAATTACTGAATTTTGTCAGTAATTACATGAAATTACTGATTTTGTTTTAGAATTTATACACATTTACGGAAATCAAAATCTTTAAAAATATTACATTAAATTTACCTTTACCAAATTGTAAGCTTGTTAATTCTTCATATGTATAGGCCAATTTAATAAGTGATGTTAACTCCCTTAGCGATTATAACGTTTATCAATTTTTATTACTTCCGGAGTGTATATCATCAGTTGCTAATGTTAACTACTTGAATTGCTGTACAGTCCGTCTCGTTTGAAATAAAAATCGAAAGCGCGACAAAGATGTATTTGTCAAAAATAATTATTAGGGGCAGATAGCAACACTTATTGGTATGTATTACAGAGACTGAAATGTTTTATGAATTGCTTTTCTGTTATTGTTCTAACTTTGTGAATTAAATATAGTTCCATGGGTCTGATCTAAACTAAAGACGCAGTATTTTGAAAACATCTTGAGGTACAGGCCGATAGGATAGCCAAGAGAAGTGACCAGGCATTGGAATTTTTAAAATAAGTTGTAAAGTAACGTGAGCAATTCCTGATATTGACCATGGCAAGGGCCCGAAATCCTAATGAGCAATGTCAGTGGTGTCAATCTTGAGACACAACAGTTTTCGCTAAGTCTGTGCATCTTTAATGGCGGTTTAAACGGGGGCGTCCCCTTGTCCACTGAAGAAAAAAAAATGTTTTGGGAATGTAGTATCAAATTACAAATTTACTTATTTTTTAACGCATTTTCAACGAATTAAACGTGCAAAATGAAATATTTAAAGGATTTTTATTTTAAAAAATAATCAAAAAAAGAAAAAAACAAAAAAAAAAACAAAAAAAAAAACAAAAAAAAAAAAAAATCCTGGATGCTCTTGATTTTTGCCAATCGCATATTCAGTTGTAGGATCTACATATTCTGTCATGTTCTTAAAGAATATTGCTTTTCGAAACCGTGGACATTTCGGATTTGTCATACGACAAGAAAACAACCAATTGGTGATAGCCAGGTATTTTTAAAATTATCAAAGAAGATAATGTTTTATTTTCATTACACTACTAAATTATGTTTGGTTTGCTGAATACATAAATTTTTATGATCTATTATTGTTTATTTCTCAAAATTAGAATTCAGTAAATAAGTGTAAAATTCAAGATTTTTTTTCAGTGATTTCATGAAATTACTACCCGTTTTAGGAAATTCATTAAAATCCTAATTCACCTAGTAATTACATGAAATTCCTAAAAATTTTAGTAATTACAAGTAATTCCTAATTACACATTTACTGTAACATATATGCACTGGTGAATACATACTTGCTCTTTATATACTTCAGTTATGGTGTACTTGTTCATGAGAGAATTTCTCATATGGATATACTATCATACTTTCAAATTTGATTGTGAGAGCACTTTGCCAGTTTAAATAATGCTTGTTGACAATCCCGCATCCATGACCAGAAAAGACATGTTGACTTCAAGATGAAGAACAACGATAAAAGCGTTGTTCCTTTGCTTGTTTTTTACCACGTATTTGTAGAGACTTTGTCTCATGTGCATTTACTCTATATCTTTTTATTCACCATGGATGTAGCGTTGTTCGACAATTAACAAAGAATTCCACTCAAACCGGTGCTAGGGGCCGTCTTGATTTTACTATGATGTATTAGTAAAGCTCATTGCTAAAGGCCTCAGGGTGACTTCAAGATGAAGAACAACAATAAAAGCATTGTTCCTTTGCTTGTTTTTTACCATGTATTTGTAGAGACCTTGTCTCATGTGCATTTACTCTATATCCTTTCATTCACCATTGGGATCCAATGACCTGAAGATTGTACACACATACTGGCCTCTTACTGATACTACTGATGTGAACGAAAATATTCTGAAATGAAAGATGATTCTTTACGAAACCATTCTTGAAGTTTTGAGTCTGGTTTTTCGTCAGCAGTGTTACAGGGTTTCACCAGAAGACTATGCTCTTTGAGCCAGATTGTAGTTATGGGGTTGCAGACTACCTGTATATGGTTTAACTCATATGTTAATTATACTATAGTGCAACAGGACAGAGAAAGGGCAGATCTTGGTACCAATAAAGCAGTTTAACCCTACCACTGCTAGGGCCGGTACTAAGCCCGGCTATCTCGAGTTCGTGTCGTTGTTAACGTTGATTTTTGTCTTATTTGCATTTGTCCTGTGCATTTCTCTGACAGATTGTGGCATGTTATTACAATTTTCAGCCCTTGTAGATGTTTCCTGTTATCTTTTTTAAATTTGATTATGCTAAATCAAATACAACAGATATGACAAGTCAAACCGTAAAGTAAAACAAGATATGATAAAATAAAGTGTTACACGAAAAAAAAAATCCGAATAGGATGAATTTTGCTTCTGAATATGGTCATTTAGAAAACTTATGTTTCTTCTCTGCAGATCAAATCAAAACCTTGGAAATCCTGATACCGAAATATGTGCAAAAGGTGATGGAAAAAAAATTACACTATGATCTAAATTGAAAAGCTAATATCAGCTAAGTACTAAGTTCTGGGCTAATAATATCCTCGGGGATAACAGCAGGGCCTTTGGCTTAGTCTTTAAAAATTACAGAGAACAAAATTTTCTGTGGATTTAGTTTCTGCAATTAGTCATTTCGATATATTCTTATGTCTCTCCGGTGCATATTAAATAAAAAACATTGCGAAATCCATAAACCGAAGGTGTCAGAGAATAAACCCAAACATTTTATTTTGCTTCCCTGAATAGAAAGAAAAAAAACAAAAAAGACATACTTTTAGTTATTCCATCGAGTTTCATTTTATCTGTTGTGAAACACGTAAAACATCTTATTCATAGAACTTTTCTTCAATATGCATGATGCAATATTTATTGATGGATGAAATTTCTTCTGAATGTTAAGAACTTAACTTTTTCTGATTTTATTGATTGGTTTCATACGTAACTGATATCAACAATGAAAAGATAGGAAATGTAAAACGTCGCCCTGTGGTTATATGATGAAAAATGAAAAGATAAATACATCTTTTTTTTATTGTTGCTCTCATCAGTCTTATTCATATTAAAGCACTGTGCTCTTGTTTTTGTTGTTTTAAATCTAATGAGAAAATAAGACCAGTGATGAGACTACTACCTGATTTGGTCTCATTGATTTATTTTCAAATTTCTTCCGTATTTAATTGATTGAAATAGAAAGACCAGAACAAAGTTGACAATTACAATGGCTGAAATACAAGTAATTTTGTAATATTAGATGAACGTGAAACAAAAACAGCGGTCGACAAAGATTGTCCCTTCAGATGATGTTCTGGAAAATATTCGTAAGCTACAATATCTGTCAGAAGACAAAATTGATCGACAGGGATTAAAGTGATTCCAATACAGAATAAATTTGAAAGTTGTACAGTGTTTGATTTTTTTTTAAATATGATATGAGGAAGTCACATGCCAAAAAGAAACTCCCTACCACTAAAAATAAATTCTATAAGCAGATTCCAAGGTTTTTTTTTCTAAATTGCCCTGAGGGCAATGTCATTGACAAAATGTCTACAACTATGGTAATGCCAGAAAACTCTCATTATATGGCATTCACATATCAAACATAAACACCCTATCAATAAACAACTAACTTCTTGAAGCAAGGTAAGAATTAAAAAAAACTGCCATCAGGACTAGGTCAAGGTTAAAATGCCTACAATGTGGTACTGCCAGAAAACTCTCACCATAACGAAGTAACATACAAAATATGAACACCCTATTACTAAATGACTACCTTCTGAAATCAAGATTTAATTTTGTTTTAAATTCCCCTCGCGACAAGTTCGAGGTCAAAATGTATAATTATATGGTGTCACCAGAATGATATTATCATTACAAAGTCACATACAAAATATAAACATTCTACCACTAAACGTATCACCCTCTAGAAGCAAGGTAAAAGTTGTTGTTTTCAAAATTGCCCTTAGGGCAAGGTCAATGTCATAATGTTTACAAATATGGTACCATTAGAAGACTCTCATTGTAAGGAAGTCAAATCCTAAATATGATCACCCTACCACTAAACGACTAACATATGTGTTATGGTCTCATGTTCATTTACTCCACATCCTTTCGTAAAATAACTTATAGAAGCCAGGTTAAAGTTTTTAAAAACTGCCCTAAAGGTAAGGTCAAAGTCTAAGTGTCTAAAAATATGGTACCAGTACAAAGCTCTCATCACAAGGTAGTCACATACTAAATATCAACATCCTAGGTCTTATGGTCTCCACTACACATACAAGGTTGAAATTTTGCTGTCGACGCCAACGACACCGATGCCGGTGTATGACAATCGTCCTAGCAAAAATGAAATTGATTAACAAAAGTAACGGAGATTTTCTTCTTGTAGGTGTCCCGAATCCAGATAGGAACATTTTGATTTTTTCATCGTTATGTTTTCCCTACAATTGGTATAAAATTCAAAGATGAAGGATACAATTCTGCTTTTATTTCAACAGTGAGTGGTTTCACAAATAGCAATGTAGCGGGAAGCACATAGATTTCTGTCTTATGTGAGAACTTCAACGATAATTTTCCTTCAATTGGTAAGGGAGATAATTCTGATTTAACTTCAACCATGAATAGGGTTCATAAATAGCCATATAACGAGAAGTTTGGATTGAGGTTTCTATCATATTTGAAATATTCAAGGATATATAGCAGTCAATTGAATATTAAACTCCGAAAGAAAAGAACACCAGCAAAACATTTAACAAATGACGCAGGTGACGAACATACAGTGTCAAACATTACAAATAGTACGTTAAAAACAAATAAAGATGATGCAAATACTACACTTCAGTTGTCAAAGGATACTAGTTACTTTTCTTACACCACAGATGACGAATTATGTTACAATATGGCGACATGTTCACATCCTTATGTATCCTATATTGCTGAAATAAAGATGTTTTTCTTAGTTGTATATTTGATATTTGTGTTTGGAAGGTGTGTATGTGATAATAGTTACTGACGTTTATTCTACTCTCTGGTTTGTATGTGTGCTGTAACCACTGATTCTTATTTCATATTTCTTAATGGAAGGTGTATATGTGAATTTGTCTTTGATATGATTATTGAATTCTGAAGGTGTAAATGTGGTAAAGAACATGACATAAAATGGTACCTAAAATGTGCATTTATCAGCTTAATATGTTTAATAACAACTTTATAGATGTGGTTCTGACAAACCGTATTTAAAAGGGCTACTATATTTGAAATAAATACAAACTATTTAAACTTAGAATGTAATGCCATTATATTTTGTATGTTTCAAGGAATTAAATCTTATGTGAAGGTAGTAAATAAATCATGACATTAGGTTGGTAGACCTAGGTTAAGGGAGATAACCCTTTAAAACAGTGAGGCGTTTGAATCAGTTTCATCGATGGTTTTTAAGCATTGGTGTGATAAGAATCAAAATCATCCATGTTACTAAGCTTAGAATATATTTATGAACATTATCTAAACACACATACAATTGTTTATATCATATACCTTAACCTAGGTCTACATCCTTAAATGGAAAGAACAGCGTTTCTCGAAATCAAAAACCAAGATAATTGGTCTTAAGAGAAATTTCTTCAGTTGTTTTTTTATTACTGTTTTAAACAAATCTTTTTGCTGTGCATCAACCTTCAAAATCTAAATAATTTTGATTTTTCTGATTATGTTGAGGTTCTGAATTAACGTAAGTTGCATTATGCGCTATTTACTTCATATACGTATAAAATAGATAACTAAAGATGCATAATGGCTACATGGGAGCAAACACCATACAGAGCAGAAAGATTTATGTACAGCTTCGTAGAAATTTTATCTGGAACAAAAAACGTTCCTCAAACAGGATTAAAAGCTGGTCTATAGAGAGGATAAGGTTCATGTGCTGTATAGTTGCCCCAACTTCCTAATGAAAAAAGAAAAACTACTGTACACAAATCTGTTTCTTCTGGCGTTCAATTGATATTGACGATTAAGGCTTGTAGTCCGGCTATCCCGAGTTCCTATCGTTATTTATGTTTGTCTCTTGTCTTCATTATTGTTTTTCTAGAGCAGTTCGCTTCGGATTTGTGGCATATGATTGTAGTTCCCGGCCACTGTAGGTGTTTACTGTTATCCTATTTTAGTAATTGTAGTCTTGTGTTAGCAAGTCAGTCACAAGTTATGAGACTGTTTCATGATAATGGTCAACAATCTATAGTGATGGCGACCACAGAACGTCCGATATATTAAAGTTAAGCGGTCTAACTGTGATACGTATACGCATACGTAGGAATCTAAACAATATCGTTTGCATATATTTTGTACATGTCTACTGTAATCAGCTTGAATATGACTCTATGAAGAGCATTTATTGTTCTTAGTTTCCTTTATCTGTTCATTTTATGTTCATGTGACAGCATGGTTACTAATCTTTCATGTAAGATTGTAATTTCAGATTTCAAAATGCTACCGTAATATACTAATGGTTATGTTCAAATCATGTGGAAGAAAAACAAGTGCGGTTTATGGATTCCTAATTTTTTGTATTTGATCTTCATGAAGAGACATAAGTTGTAGAAATGGCCATATGCAGAAACTAAATTTACAGTAACTTCGGTATTTTGTTATTTATGAAACAATAAACTTATCGTATACCCATTAAATTGTCATAACATTGATCCGATGTAAGAGGCAATCATTCTCACTGAAACAATAAACTTATCTTATACCCATTAAATTGTCATAACATTGATCCGATGTAAGAGGCAATCATTCTCACTGAAACAATAAACTTATCGTATACCCATTAAATTGTCATAACATTGATCCGATGTAAGAGGCAATCATTCTCACTGAATAAACTTATCGTATACCCATTAAATTGTCATAACATTGATCCGATGTAAGAGGCAATCATTCTCACTGAAACAATAAACTTATCGTATACCCATTAAATTGTCATAACATTGGTCCGATGTAAGAGGCAATCATTCTCACTGAAACAATAAACTTATCGTATACCCATTAAATTGTCATAACATTGATCCGATGTAAGAGGCAATCATTCTCACTGAAACAATAAACTAATCGTATACCCATTAAATTGCCATAACATTGATCCGATGTAAGAGGCAATCATTCTCACTGAAACAATAAAGTTATCGTATACCCATTAAATTATCATAACATTGATCCGATGTAAGAGGCAATCATTCTCACTGAAACAATAAAGTTATCGTATACCCATTAAATTGTCATAACATTGATCCGATGTAAGAGGCAATCATTCTCACTGAAACAATAAGAAAAGAAAAACAAAAAAAAAATATCAAATCTTTTTGTCGCCCAACGGACGGCAACGGATGGCAGGGATTGTAAGAACAGTTTGCTCGTTAATTGTATGTTGACGATCCCAATCCATGCGTAAAAAGGCATGGATGTAGAATTGCTCGACATCTAGCAATGAATTTATCTTAAACCAGTGCTAAGGGTCGTCTTGAACTTGCTTTGAGGTATGACCTCATTGCTGAAGGCCTAATGGTAAATTCAAGGTCAAGAACAACAATGAAATCGTTGTTACATTGATTTATTTTACGATGTATTTGTAGAGACTTTGTCTCATGTGCATTTACTCCATATCCCTTCATTACTTATTACCATAGACACCACATTTTCATGAAACAATGTCACAACTTCTTGGATCTTGATTCTTATACAACCCTAGAAGTAAACTGAAGACGAGTTGTAAAACGATATTTTTCAAGGTGAAGCCTTCAATAGAAAGACTTTCCTTATTTCAAACTCCTGTACTTAGAAAATTCTCATTATAATAACATGTAATAATCATAATGTGGATTTTAAATCAATGCATTGCTCTTGTTCTGACGTTGAATTTATTGGCTAGGCTATCAAATGGGAATGAAGAAAAAAATCTCTATTACAATTCTTTACAAAATATTTATTTTCTTTGAAAAATAGATCTGTGAAAAAAAACTGGGATATGATGCACAAAAGTCGATTAAAGTTCAGTGAATGAAATCTGAAGTGTTAATTAAGTCCTTGTATATACTCAGAAGTTCAAATTTCTCGGGCTTATTTTTTCTTTCAAAGTAAAGAAATTTTGCCCATAACACCAACATTTCATTTCGTAAATGGCTTCTCCAGCTTTAGAAAGGTTTATATTTGATTGCAGACAATCTTTCTTGACGAGTCACATAGAACAGCTAGATACGTAAATATGCCAGTTTGAGCTGTATAAAAACATTATTCAAAACATTTTAAATGACAGGACAAAGGTCATAATGAAGTTTCACTTTAAAGCACAATGTTTTGAAATATTCTGAGTTTATAGCTCGAATTTCAGGAACTTATGTAGATGGTGAATGAAAGGATATGGAGTAAATGTACATGAGACAAAGTCTCTACAAATACATGGTAAAAACAAGCAAAAGAACACCGCTTTTAATGTTGTTCTTCATCTTGAAGTCACCATGAGGCCTTTAACAATGAGCTTTGCTCATACCTCATAGTGAGTTCAAGACGGCCCTTAGCACCGATTATCATGATTTGTAATTATTGAAAAAATATACCATAAGACCAATAACCCTACGCTAAGTACACCTTACCGCCTACAAAGGGAGGAATACTGGATCAAAGAATTAGGTACAGCAATACCCTATGGTTGTAATGATAACATAAAAAGTGTACGAAATCTGTCAAGTCCAGGATGTAATTCGGTGAATGTGATGATTATATTGAATGGAAACCAACGCAGACCGCGTAGCCATGGACACAGGCATTACACTGCCCCGCGTCTACACGACATTTCAATAAATGGTCTTCTTCCATTTATGACCATTCCACTAGGTATTCATCACATTCGTACCAAATTGTATTCTTTGCCCCTTTCAAAGCTTCATTCTTTCTACAAAACATATTTAGCATCATCGGATATTAGTGACCGATTGGCATTCCCTGGAATATAAATTAACAGCAATCGTTTTAGATGTATCAAACCATACACTTTTCAAACCTGTCCGCGAATCAGCCAACGAACCTGATAACCGGACATTTCTCAAAATTCAATTCGCCAATAAAGGCTTGGATGCTATAAATCTCGCTAACATTCTACATAGCAAAACAGTAACATCAAACATTCCACCTTACTTCAGAGATCAATCTGTTCCACTTATTTCGTATTCCTACACTAAACCCATTGCAACTTCCATTTTCAATTACAAACGGGTATTTCGTGTTTTCAAAATTGACGACTTCAAAGCCAAACCACCTGATTGCGCTTGCTCCACTTCCCCCTTCAATTACAGTCCGGCTGGACACGTGATAACCGGTGACCTAAATATTATAGACAATATCAAACTAAGAGAGTTTTTTTTCAAAAGGTCCCAAATTCCGTGAACCCCAGCATATCAACTGGAAGTACAACTTCAAAATTTTGATAGATGCAGTTGAGGACTATGCGAGGAAATGGGCAAAGAAAGAGAAAGAAGATGTCGAAACGCTGTCCGACTGGATCAGGTCCATTAAGTCGTTAATTGTGAATCGTATTCGGCGTTTGAAAACATCAATGAAATCCAGAACGCCCAGTATATTTGAAGATCCCCTCGTTAGGAAAACTATGGACAACCTCCATGAAAATTACGTCATTGTCCCTGCAGACAAAGCTTCTAACAACATACTGTTCGTGTGTAAGAAACACTATCTTGACTGTCTGGTTAAGGAGATGGGAATTGACAGTTCATCAGGAAACCCTACTTATACTCCCACTACACTATCAAGGGAGGAGATTATTGAAAATCACAACTCTGTTTTTGCATCCTTTGGCATCAAAGCGGAT
>MJUU01005811.1:0-10528 GCA_002080025.1 Modiolus philippinarum
ATTTCATTTACACCGCTTCTTGAAAAGCAAGTATCACAGTATTTTTGAAGGCCCTCTATAACAGCTGTCAAGATGGAGGTTAGAAATTTAGATATAGGTTTTGTAGAGCATTTGGCAGATCCAGCGATGTACCCTTCTTTGTATGGGCATTTATGTAACTTAGGTACCCAGTACAAAGAGGGGAGATCTGCGTCTTCATCCTTGGAGAAAATCCCAAAGGAAAGCAAAACAGATTTATGGTTCTGTAATATCCTCTCCTTCGACAGAGTAGAAGCTGCGTAAGTTGGATTGCCGTTGGAATTATCAATGCCTAGTTCTTTCTTTAAACAATTTATATAATGATTTTTGCAAATAAAAATGACATTATTTGGGGCCTTATTGGCAGGAACGACAACATATTTGTCATGAATGGAGGACAAGTAAGTGGCGACATCAGCATTTTTGAAAATTGATGATGCTTTAGTTCTCATTGACCCTTGTAGCTGATTGATTCGTTTAAGAATCATCGACCTCACAGCCTAGTCCACTCCGAAAGGGAATCAAGGTCTTCAATGGTAAGGTTTTGCAATACACGATTATGGTTGAAAATTTTAGACGCGATTTGTGAAGTATAGGTGTACGAAATGATCGGGACTGATGTGTGTTTGAAATATGGGGGTATTTTGTTTTTTTACATTTTTGTGATGCAAGAATGGCTAGGTTAATAGCATCCAAACCCTTATTAGCGAATTTGATGGGTAGAAATAAACGGCGTTCTTCTACATTGCCGCGTTCTTTAACAGGGTTGAATAACCTATGTTGACCAATATCAAGTATAACAGCATCTAACATGTATAAAGATGAGGATTGATCGGTGCAGGTATTTTCTAAAGTCGTTTTATACAGAGAATTTAATTTAGTAAGTGGTAGGGAATAAAGTTTTGTACGAATGTGATGCAATCCTAAAGGTTTACTAACGAAAGGAAGTAGGCCTTGTATAATTACATGATGAAGTGTTGGTGATGTATAATGGCGATGGCCATGGCAGTGTTTTCCTCTAGGATTGTTATCAAAAATGCGCATCACATTTATATCATTACATTTCGGGCTGGATAGATTACCTATACTGTCAATTTTGTCGTTACATCCATATGGTATTGCCGTTCCTAATTTGCGCATCCAGTATTCTTCTCTTTGTCTACGAAGAGGTGTACTTAGGTTAGGATTGTTCGTAGGATGGTAAATTTTTTTCTAGAATACATACTTTCATGGAGAGAAAAGAATAGAAACCCCATCAAAATCTGATAAATAATAAAGATTCTACAGTCAAATATGTGAAAACACCCAATTTTACCTCTTTTGGCCCTTTTTTCTGAAACGGGCGGGGCCAGGAACATAAAATTAAAAACCCGAGTTCAAGCATGTGCCAAAAAACATCATACTAAAATTTGAAAATGATCCGTTCACTGGCACCAAAGTTATAGTGTCCTACGACACGAAAATACCCAATTTTACCCTTCTTTGGCCCCTTTTTCTTAAACGGGTAGGGCTACAAACCCGAAATTACAACCCCGGCTTAAGCTCATGCCAAGAAACCTCATACTGAAATTTGATAATGATCCGTCCACTAAAAACAAAGTTATACTAAAAATAAAAAAATTAAAATTTTTGAAGTTCGCTCCTTTTGGGCCCGATTTATCTCGTGAACGATACATGCCACATAAAATCTGTTGGCTACTCAAGATTGGAAATTTTCTAAGGAGTACACTGAAAAAACCCCATCAAAATCCGATAAATAATAATGATTCTACAGTCAAATATGTGAAAAAAAAACAATTTAACCCCTTTTGGCCCCTTTCTCTAAAACGGGCAGGACCAGGGACATAAAATTATAACCAGGGTTGGAGCATGTGACAAGAGACATAGTACTAAAATTTGAAAATGATTCATACTAAAATTTGAAAATGATCCGTTAAATTGAACCAAAGCTATGGTGTCCACAGACACGAAAATACCCAATTTTACCCGTTTTTCTGAAACAGGTAGGGCCACAAAGCCGAATTAAAACCTGGGCTTGCCCTCATGCCAAGAAAACTCATGCTGAAATTTGATAATGATCTGTCCACTAGAAACAAAGTTATGCTGGCCACAGACGCCGACAACTGCACCATACCATAATACGACCGCAAAATTTTTGCGGTCGTATAAAAACAATAAGTCTCTGCAAACAGAAAGTACTTATGCGGTAACCTTGAAACCTGTATATACACATTGGAACCATCATGAGGAAGCTTCAGCCAAAATATGAATTTATTCTGTAAATTAGTTGCTGAGAAAAGTGTGGTTACGGATGGACAAACGGGTGAATAAACGGAGGTAAACCAGTATACCCCAACTACTATGTAGCGGGGGAATAGAAATGTTAAGGTCCTGACAAACAAACTTGCCTTTATGCCAACATACTGACTGGACTACAGGCTAATCTCCTGACTTTTTCACATTCGATTGCTCATCTACATGACAACCTTACCTAGTGTTGCAATTGTCAAAACACGAGCTGTCGCCGAATGGCAGCCAAATATACCTCCCACCCCAACCCCAGCTCATTGAACCCTCAATCGATATGGTAAGTGCAAATTTAAGTGGGTGTGGACACAATACAAGTATGGACACAATGATTTAATCTTCAAGAAAGATCTTTTTATAAGGGTGCCAATGAATTACTATGAAAATATAAAAAAAAATAAAATTCACCCTTTTTTTTACCTCTTCGACATTTTACACAAAAATCAAGTATAATTAGAGAAATTTCATTACAACACTTTGAAATCAACTTTTCAGGAGGAATACAATGGAAAGAGTGTTCCTCTCCCCCAGCTTGATTTCACAATATCTACGCCTTGAATTATTATTGAAAAAATTATTGTCCAAGTAAAAAAAAAATCCATTGCAGAAGGAATCAACAAAAATCCCAGTCAAATTACCTCCCCTTCCTGGTTTCTGACAATAATTATATTTGTTCATGCACATCTCAATATAGTGTTCTTACTTTGTGTAAGTTTCATCAAAATCCTTTAAGTGGTTTAAGAGTTGTGCTTACGAGTTACCCCATACATAGGAAATCTACAAAAAGTCAAAGTCAAATTATCTCCCCTTCCTGGTTTTTAATCATAATTATAGTCCTTCTTGCACATCTCCATATAGTGTCCTTCCTTTGTGTAAAGTTTCATCTAAATCCTTCAAGTGGTTTAAGAGGAGTTGTGCTTACGAGGTAACCCATACATAGGTAATCTATGAAAAGTCAAAGTCAAATTATCTCCCCTTCCTGCATTCAGACAATAATTATATTCCTTCATGCTCATCTCCATATAGTGTCCTTCCTTTGTGTAAAGTTTCATCAAAATCCTTCCAATGGTTTAAGAGGAGTTGCGCTTACAAGAAGTGTGGACAGACAGACGGACACACGGACAGACAGACAGGGTGATTCCTATATACCCCCAAACTTTGTTTGCGGGGGGAATAAAAACAAACTAAGTACTTGCTACATTATAATGTACACAACCTGATGTGTGACAACCTATATTACCATGTAAAACAAATTTCTTACCTGGGACAATACACGTCCTATATTGTTACTCAGATCTAACAGACCACTGATGGCGTCCTCTCTATAACACAACCGTTTATCACACAGTAATACACCTATGTCCGTCTTGTCTGGCAACATTATATTCACTTCTGCAGGACTGTCCAAATTTCTTCCCTAAAAATAAAATATATGGTTTTCTCAACTCATTAATTATCAGGTTTTTTTACAATTGACTATTTGATAACCATGACTAACTGATCATCAGGGTTTTTTACTGTTGCAATGACTATTTGATTACCATAACTAACTGATTATCAGGGTTTTTTACTGTTGTCTATTTGATTACCATGACTACCTAATTATCAGGGTTTTTTAAAGTTGACTATTTGATTACCATGTGTATTTTCAATGAGTTTGCTATTATACATGTAATTATGAGACTTATTTGCTTATAATTTGATTTATATCATATTTTTTAAATATACTCCTATTTTCAATGCCTGTTTACTAGTCCTGCTAGTCCTGATCTCTAATTTTGAGACTGGGTCAGCAAATATTTCGTCAGACCAAATTATGCTAACTATGTACAGGTCTGGCAATGGAATACACCAACTTTAAATTGCGGACATCTCACTCTAAGAATCTGGATTGGATTATATAAAACAGGAGCATGCACAATATGTTCATGCATATGATCCAGTATCACTCCAGTAATGTTTATTGCCAGACTAAATTTGTAGCAGATATTGTTAAATTTTGGAGACTGATTAAACAACATTTACTCGTGTACAAAAAACAATCTTCTGTAAAGTCATTTCTGAGGTAAAACATCCAAGTCAAGACAATGGTGGGTAAACTCATCTTAAGTTGGTAAACGACCAAACAGAACTGTTTATAAGTATCAATGGAGAAACATCACAAACGGTATTACTTCACAATGGAATGTTTGTATAAACAGGCAGGGACTTTGCCTCTTCATTAAAGATTCGGGACAGTGACAATTATATAAGAAATTACTTCTTACATCAAAGATTGGTACATCTTTTCTTCATTTGTGAAATTCTTTGTCTTATTTTTTTTTGTTTTGCTGTGCCTAAATTGATAAAAGACATAATTTCTTACTTTCATGAATTATATCCCAAACTTTGATGTACTCTCATGGAAAAAGTTATAACACCTCACTGCAGATAAGATTTAATCCATAGTTCGTCTGTAAATAGTGGTTTACAGTCAAAGATGACCCATGTAAGATTGATGCACCCGACTTCATCTTCCACAGGGAAATGACTAACCAGAAGTATTGATTTTTGTGCTACAACAATCCTACCATGACTAAATGTCATTAAACTCCTATCATCACAATGTAAACTACACTCAAATGGCCATTACGTGGTTCACGGTATAGGTTTTAGACGTTTCCTTTCAAGTTTTACTGAAGGAACAGGTACTTGAATTTGGGCAGAACAAGAGCTGTCGTCGAATGGCAGCCAGTTATACCCCCAATCATTGAACCCTGAATCAATATGGCAATGCTAAGTTAAGTATGTGTGGACATAATACAAATGCGGACACAGTACAAGTGTGGACACAATACAAGCATTGGTATAGTTGCAGGGATAAATAAAGTTACCGTCAAACAGGAAGTAGATGAGTTATGGACTTTAAAAGGGAAGACACGATAAAACTAATCATAGTAAAGCTTAAGACCAAATATCAAATCATTACTACATACACAAGCCGAGATATCCTTGACAAAAAATTTCAATATATGTGTTTAATGGGAAATAAAGGGCTACGCAGAGCGCAGCATGATACAACCGCACCATGTTGACCACTGAAATTTGAAAAAGTGTAATTTAGCAAATTTGGACACAATAAAAAGCTTGACACAGTAATCAAATGGACACAAAAAAAGCTGGATACAGTAATAACCTGGACCCGAAATAGTAAAAATAAAGCTTACAATGAGAATAATCCAAAGAAAAAATCCCATCAAAATCTGATGAATAATAAGGATTTGGCAAATTTCTTATACATGTAATTGCAATTTTGGCCCCTCTGACCCCTTAAAGCTCGGAAATGATATGAGCTACGCCAAATCCATTGAATACTACTTATAGCTTACAATGAGAGGAAAACAAGGAATAAAATCCCATCAAAATCTGATGAAAAATAAAGATTTCACATATTTGTAATAATTGCAATTTTGGCCCCTTTGACCCTTTATAGTATGGAAGTGGTAATAGATACATCAAATCTGTTAACATACTACTGAAAGCTTGAATTGAGAGAAATCCAAAGAAAACTAGAGGCTCTCAAGAGCATGTATAGCTCATCTGGTCAATGACTGGCATAAACTGCAGCCCAAATTACAGTTTGTAACCCAATGTTAAAGTGTATCATTTTCTAGAAGTTTAAAAGGAGAAAATCTTTGAACGTGCTTTCCCAATAGGGTCCAATGTTAAACTATGTCCCCCGCTGGCGGCCATCTTTGAATACATGCGGACTTACCAGAAACATTCTTCCCGATTATTGACAGTTGTCACCAAGTATGGTTCCAATTGGGCAAGTAGATTCAGCAGTTTCCACAGTAATTTTAAGCCCCACTATCCATTATAACCCATTTCAGACCATCATTCAACAAAAATTTGGGCAGGGGTTCCCTTTTTAATTCAGATAATACATATTGCTGAAATCAAAACATTCCAAGTCCCTCTTTGCATAAAAAAAATTTTGGCAGGGGTTCCTCTTTATAATCTAGTTTAAACATATTTCTTATATTGTGAAGAAACACATTGCTACATCAATATCTATTTGAAAACCAAATTTCATTGAAATTTGGACAATGTTGAATTTTCCCGCCTTTTTTGGTGGCCATTTTGAAAATGGCATTCAACAACAATTTTCAACATCAGATTTTGAAGTCGCAACATCAATATCTATTTGAAAACCACATTTCATTGAAATCGGACAATGTTGAATTTTCCCGCCTTTCTTGGTGGCAATTTTGAAAATGGCGGTCAACAAACAATTTTGCTGAAATCAAAACATTCCAAGTCCCTCTTTGCATAAAAAAAATTTTGGCAGGGGTTCCTCTTTATAATCTAGTTTAAACATATTTCTTATATTGTGAAGAAACACATTGCTACATCAATATCTATTTGAAAACCAAATTTCATTGAAATTTGGACAATGTTGAATTTTCCCGCCTTTTTTGGTGGCCATTTTGAAAATGGCATTCAACAACAATTTTCAACATCAGTTTTTTAGTCGCAACACCAACATCTATTTGGAAACAAAATTTTATTGAAATCGAACAATGTTGAATTTTCCTGCCTTTTTTGGTGGCCATTTTGAAAATGGCGGTCAACGTACGATTTTCAACACCACTTTTGAAATCGCCACAGCATGGTAAACATTTTATCAATTTACACTTAACCTTCATCTTCTGTAGTTTTGGAAATAAAAGACAATATGAAAATTTTGAAAATTCTTTGAAAAAAGGGCAATAACTCCTACAAGGGTTTTTGGATTTTCTCCAAAATTTCGGGGTATGTAGATCTTGATATGCTGAACATTTTTGCAATTTGAAGTTGACCTCTATCTGCTATAGTTTCTTTGATAAAAAAATAAAAAAACATTAAAATTTTGAAAAATTTCTGGAAAAAGGGCAATTACTCCAAAACTGGTAATCATATTTTCTTCAAAATTGAAGAGAGGGTAGATCTTACGATGCTGATCACTTTCACACCATGTCAGATTTTTGATATCTTTAATGGTTTTCGAGTTATTTGCCAAAAACTGCAATTTACCCCTATATGCTAATTTTAGTAACGGCAGCCATGTTGTTTGGTCCTCGGACTAATCGAACACAATTTTTAATCTACATACCCTGGTAATGATTCAGGCCAAGTTTGGTTAAATTTGATTCAGCGGTTTCAGCGGAGAAAATTTTTGAAAAAGTTTACGACGGACGGACGCCGACTGACGCAAAGTGATGGCAATAGCTCACCTGGCCTTTTAGGCCAGGTGAGCTAAAAATCCCATTAAAATCTGATCTAAAATAAAAGATTTCACATATTTCTAAAAATTGCAATTCTGGTCCCTTTGACCCCTTTTAGCGCAGAAACAGAAAGAGCTACATCAAATCTGTTGACATACTACTGAAAGCTTACAATGAGAGGAATCAAAAGAAAAAATCCCATTGAAATGCGATCAAAAATAAAAAATTTAGGTAATCTGTATGTTTTGGTCACGTTGGGCCCCTCATAGCTTGGAAAGGAAACAAATTATCAAAAATCTAGTGGTGCAGTAATAGTTTATTTTTTATAAGGAATCCATTGCAAAAAACTCCATCAAAATAGGGCTAAAAATAAAAAATTGAAATTTTTGAAATTCGCCCCTTTTGGGCCCCATTTATCTCATGAATGGTACATGCCAAGTGAAATCCGTTGGCATATCCCAGATTGGAAATTGGAGATTACTAAGGAGTACAATAGGAGTACAATGAAAGAAACCCCATCAAAATCCAATAAATAATAAACATTCTACAGTCAAATATGTGAAAACACCCAATTTAACCCTTTTTTGGCCCCTAATTCTGAATTGGTTGGGTCCAAAAACTAAAGGAAAAACACGTTTCTCAATAATGTTCCAAGAAACATCATACTACAATTTGAAAACAAGAGCCGTCCCCGAATGGCAGCCAGTTATACCCCCGCTCAATGAACCATGAATCAATATGGCAATGCTAAGTTACGTATGTGCGGACATTATACAAGCGTGGACACAGTACAAGTGTGGCCACAATACAAGTATTGGCCTAGTTTCAGTGATAAATAAAGTTACCGTCAAACAGAGTATAGATGAGTTATGAACTTGAAAAGGGAAGACCCGATAAAACTTTTCATACTGAAGCTTCAAACCAAACATCAAATAGTTACTAAGATATCCTTGACGATAAATTTCAATATAGGCTTTAATGGGGAAAAAAATCAAAGTTATCGTCAAAGAGGAAGTAGATGAGTTACAGACTTCAAAATGGGAGACACGGTACAACTCATAATTTTGAAGCTTCAGACAAAATATCAAATGATTACTACATACACAAGCTGAGAAATCCTTGACAAAAAATTTCAATGTATAGCTAAAATGGGAAACAAGATGTGTTTGTGAAACACTACATATGCCCCCAGATTCTACAGTAAAATATATGAAAATATCCAATTTTACTCCTTTTTGACCTCTGTGACCTTGACCTTCGACCTATTTTTTTGCATATTGACATTCCTCTTGACAAGACCTATACACTTGATAAGTATTAAAAGTCTGTCTTGCATAGTTCAAAAGTTGTTTATTACCATAAAACACCCAATTCAACCCCTTTATTCTGAAACAGATGAACCCCCTTTGGGCCTCCTGGAATGGTTTTAATTGTTAAATGTATCTGTTAAAATACTGCATCAAGATTCAACAAAAAATTTTAAAATTCATTTTTTTCCATTTGACCCCCTTTGGGCCTCTTGTTTCTCAAAAACAGTAAAAGCTACCTCAAATCTGTTAGCATACTCTGGCTGCGCAATTTTATTGGCAATAACACAAAACAAACCATGTCTAAATAGGATAAATAATAAGGATTCTATGGTCAAATATGTGAAAACAGACAATTTCACCCCTTTTTGACCTCTGAGACCTTGACCTTTGACCTCACCTAATTTTTTTGCATATTTATATTCCTCTTGTCTAGACCAATACTCTTGCCAAGTATGACAAGTGTATCTTACATAATTCAAAAGTTATAGCCAAGGTTAAAGTTTCGGACAAACAGACAGACAGACAGACAGACAGGACAAAAACAGTATAACCCCGATCCTCGATCTGGGGGCATAAAAGTTTCGGACAAACAGACAGACAGACAGACAGACAGGACAAACAGTATGCCCCCGATCCTCGATCTGGGGGCATAAAAATCAAAGTTATCGTCAAACAGGAAGTAGATGAGTTACAGACTTGATATGGGAAGACACGATACAACTCATCATTCTAAAGCTTCAGACCAAATATCAAATCATTACTATGTAAACAAGCTGAGAAATCTTTGACGAAAAATTTCAATATATAGCTATAACGGGAAAAAATCAAAGTTGTCGTCAAACAGTAAGTAGATGAGTTACAGACTTGAAATGGGGTGACACAATACAACTCATCATAATAAAGCTTCATACCAAATATCATATAATTACTACATAAACAAGCTGAGAAATCCTTGACGAAAGATGTTCCGGACAGACGGGCAGACTGACAGACGGACGGACAGATGGACGGACGGACGGACAGACAGACGGAAAAGGGTAAAACAGTATACCCCCCTCTCCGTATAATTAAAGATCGGTATATCTTTCACACCTGTAAGAAACTCTACGTCTTTTCCTCTTACAGACAGACGGACGGACAGATGGACGGACGGACAGACAAACGGACAAGGGTAAATCAGTATACCTTCCTCTCCGTATAATTAAAGATCGGTATATCTTTCACACCTGTAAGAAACTCTACGTCTTTTCCTCTTATTTCTTTAATACACTAAACTTGAGAAAAGAAGAAATTTCTTACACTTGCACAAAATATCCTGATTTTTAATCTGACCTAATGCAAGATCCTATTAATCTGACCTTTATGTCTAATATACACACTTTACTTACCACTGTGTCTAGAATACACACTTTACTGACCATTTTCTTGTGTAGGTAGTCTATCGTTGATATCGGCCATTTTCCAGATTCACTCATCTACATAAAAAAACAACATATTAAGTAAAATTTCAGTGCAGATCTGAAATGATTTTAGGTATGTCAGCTTGCCTTCCTTTTATCTGTAAATAAAATGTTAAAATTGTTTGTAGCCAAAACCTCATTGTTATTCAATTTAAAAGACAGTACCTTTTTTTCTTATCATAAGCAT
>MJUU01005811.1:10642-25155 GCA_002080025.1 Modiolus philippinarum
ATTTCTCAAAAATTTGTTAAGTTTTAATGTATTCCCTCTACATACCGCCACCGCCACTTATCGTCAAATTCTGCCTGGTCAAAAGGGCAACAACATGTATAAGATACCGTACATTTCAAACAAAAGAAGTGGCCGGTATTGAATCTTGGAGGATTCTTTCTCCACACGAGAGCACACGTGCAGTTCGAGGGTAGTGTTAGGCCCACATTCAATAACAACCACTTCTTTTGTTTGAAATGTATGGTATCTAACGTGTACCACAAATAGAGCATGTTGAAACCGGTGATGTCAGAAGAGACAAATTCAAATTCTGTTTGACAAACTTATAAGTTGAAACAGTAATTTGCTGAATGCAGTGACTTCTTGAAGTTTAACCATATCACTTCTTAGCTTCATACTAAATACTCAATTATTCACACTGATTCAAGTTACGGAGTGTTATTACAAAATTGTATTGTTTATACAATACAACTCATTAATTTCAAACTTTCAAACAAAATTTGAAATCATTTCCTCAAGTGTAAGCCAAAAAATCTTTGAGTAAAATTTGGTTTTGAGTTAAAAATCAAAGAATTTGTAAATGAAGTAGTCATATGGCAAACCTGAAAATGGCATACTCATTAAAACTGATCTTTTCAAAGCTTCAGACAAAATTTCAAACCATTCCTACTAATACAAGAAATCTTTGACAGAAATTTGGAACATAATTAAAAATTAAGAGTATAAGTAATCAGGAAGCAGTCTTGCTACAAACCTGAAAATTGCTTACACAATATAACTTATCATTTCCAAACTCCAGTCCAAATTTCAAATTATTCCCGCTAGTACAAGTCAAGAATTTGGTTCCTAATTTAAAACTAATGTATCTGTAAACAGGAAGTGGTTGTGTAAAAAACTGAAAATCACTTACATGATACAACTATTCATTTCCAAGCTGCACACCAAATTTCAAACTGATACAAGCCAATAAATCTTTGAAAATTTTGTTTACAGTTCAAATATCAAAGTATCGGCAAACAGGAAGTAGATGTACAAACAAACGTGAAAATCTTTTTCACAATACATCTTATCATTTCAAAGCTTCAGACCAAGTTTGAAATTCTTCCCAATTACACAAGTCAAGAAATCCTTGATGAAATAAAAATAAAAGTGTCCATTGGACACAGATGCCTCCATCATACAGATATCTCAGCAAACAGGTAGTAGATGAGCGACAGACTTGAAAAGGGGAGACACGGTACAACTCATCATTCCAAAGCTTCAGACAAGATATCAAATCATTCCTGCATACACAAGCTGAGAAATCCTTGATGAAAATTTCGGACGTACGTACGTACATACGTATGGACAAGGGTAAAACTTAATGCCCCCGTCTCCTAAGGGCTGGGGCATAAAAATTGTTGACGGACAGATGGATTGTCAGACGCACAAAGTGAAAACTATTGGGCACGTGCATCTCGATGTATTGCACTGTAATGCAGTAGCAATGTAATGGTGGTGACATGCGTTTGAATCTCATCTAGGGTATTAAATCATTTTTGTGAAGTTGCTGATTGGTAAGATAAATAGTAGTTAATTTAAGATACTGTGTGGTCTCAATAAACCAATTGGTATGACTGTTTGGTTCAAGATAAACAAGATTGCTGCGCGTAGCTACGTCCCCCGCCGCTGCAGTAAAGTCGATAAAGTCCCATAACTCATGTAAAATTTTGCGAATCAAAATGGCGGCAGGATATGATCAACTGCATTAGGTGGAAACAGCCAAGCAAAACTTCAGCAAAATCCCTTAATTGGATTTTGAGGAGATGTGTCCACAAAGTCTTCCCCTGTTGTAGTATGCATTAAGTCGATAAAGTCCCATAACTACCGTAAAATTTGTGCAATCAAAACGGCAGCACAATATGATAAAGTACATATGGTGGCAAATGTTCAAACAAAATATCAGCATAATCCGTTCAGTGGGTTCCGAGGACTTGCGTCCACAAAGTGTTCCTAAGCTGTAGCATGCATTAAGTCGATAAAGTCTTATAACTCCTGTAAAATTTGACCAATGAAAATGGCGATGTGATATGATCTTGTACACATGGTGACTAACAATCTTGTAAAATTTGAATGAATTATGGCCAGCGGTTTCTGAGGGATTTGCCATTGTATAACAATGTGGAAATAATCAAAGTCCCATAATTCCCACACAATTTGACGAATCAAAATGGCTATGCGATATGATCTTGTACTAATAGTGACTTACGATCCTGTAAAATTTGAATGACTTCTGGCAAGCGGTTTCTGAGGAGTTGTATCCACAAGATTTGCAATTGTATAACAATGTGGAAATAATCAAAGTCCCATAATTCCCACAAAATTTGACGAATCAAAATGGCAATGCCATATGATCTAGTACTAATGGTGACTAACAATCCTGTAAAATTTGAATGAATTCTGTCCAGCGGTTTCTGAGGAGTTGCACTCACAAAAAACGTGACACACGGACGCAGACCATTACCATGTCCCTCCGTCGAGTTGCCGCAGAGGACAATTAAAACATTTGGGTAAATTACAAGCTAGGTAAACTGATAATGAGGTATACAAATTTAATTTTGATAATTTTCTTCCCAAATAAGAGTTGTAAAGGTAAATATGGATTTTAATCTAAAAGTATATACTGGGGACGTAGCATAGTCAGTATAGTGGTTGGTAAACAATCTAAAAAGTAGCAGTCTAAACGTTTGGAGTTTCAGTCACGCATACGACAGAATTTTTGGCGGGACAACAAATCTGGACATAGAATTTTTTACAGTATATTGTTCACTCATGCAGAAAAAATGGCCTCTATTTAAAATGGGAGGTCAGTTTTAAAGAATAGCTTGGGGAAGGGGGGTATTATGGTACAAAACAATGGTACATTGTGCTTACATTCGTTCAAGATCAGTAAAGCTTTCAGTCAGTGCTCAAGTTCTTTGTGTTTTCTTGTTAAATTTTAGTTTTGTCTTCGTAAGTTATGTTGTGGTACTGATTTGTCCTTGTCTATGTTTGAATAAGTAAGTGATTACATAAGCTTTTCAACATTTAACCTTGGTACTATTTGAGGGTAAGAAAAGTTACGTACCAAGGCTTTAATTGGTTTTGTCGCAGGGTTTGCAAATGGCATTAACCAATCAGCTACCTAACAGATCTTTCAAAAACATATATACCTCACTTACCGTGTGACGGGTGCTGTTAACAGAGCAGGACATGCTTACCTTTCCCCGAGCACCTGATGTCACTCTAAGTTTCACTGGAGTTCACACTGTGAGTGCCTTTGTTTTGAATGTTGTGATTTCTATTTCTGTGCTTTGTATCTGTCTAACTTCATTGTTTTCTGTGTCTAACGTCATTGTTGTCTGTGTTCTCATTTTGGCCATATCTTTTGTAAATTTCACTCCTTTGTTCCTTCGGTATTCTACTGCCGTTGTTTCACTCCTGTTAGAAATCTCATTTCCCAGCAAGACAGAATTTCTTAAACTCATGAAAGATATCCCAACCTTTGATCTGCTCTCATGTAAGAACCTAATCTTAATAACCTTACTACTTACCGGAATAATGCCATGTAATGTACATGGAAAACACTTGATCGGTATATCAACAAATTCCAAGACATCAACTCTAATCAGGTCACGGTTAACATACTCAGAGTTCCCATAATCCACAAACTCAACCTACAATATAAATTTAAAACATTAAATACAGACTTACTTCCCTGCCTTAAATTTGGAATGCTGGGACAATATGGATGGGTCTAATACTGTTGAATTCCCTACATTTGTGGTCTTTTCCTCCCGAGTTTTAGACATACCCTGGTACTCAAAAATGACAGAGTGTGACGGATGCTATGTTTGAAGCAGAATATGCTAAATGAAGTCACTCTTTGTTACAATGACAGGTCACATGGTGAATGCTGTAGTTTGAATGTTATGCATATGATTTTAGTATTATTTGTTGATGCCACGTCTATATTTTTCTATTTGATATTTTTGTAATAAGCTACCGAGTTGTTATCCGACACTACAGCAATCAAGGATATGATTGGGAAACAGAAGTTACCAGAAATCAGAAGTAGAACAATAATCAGATTCAGAAACAAACTGATCAGCGGAAATCCGCGATTCCACGGGAATATCTCATCCCTGATAATGGAAGGAGAGGTTTAATGCACCATAAAAAGGTTTGACCGACAATTTGAAATGCCTGTACGAAGTCGGGGTCATTATGGTTTTTAATTTCTTCTGCTTGTTTTACACCTACTTAGTCTTAAAGCCTTTTGGATTTCTGCTCCTCAAAATCTGTTCAGTATTATTTTTGTTACCCTTATTTGCCATGTCTTTAGAATTAAGGAGGTTTGCTCCTCATGTTTTGGGATTTCTGTTAGATTTTTGGAATTCTCTGGTTTTATCCATTCAAAAGCATTACACTTTTTTGCCCATGGACCCCTAATTTTTTCCATAATTTTATTTTATACATCTTTATTTAAGCATTCTGTTAAAATGTCGTTAAATTTTATTTATTCTGTCACATTCATTTATGGTCAAACATTGTTCAGTTTCCCGTCAAATTTTCAATCACTTCTATCTCAAACCTATCAATTTTTTTTTGCTTAAATTACTTCTAACAAAAACACACTTATTTGAAATCCTATTTATTTTCAAAGGGAGTAGCGAACCCTCTTAAGTATTTTACACTCCTAAAGTACTATACAGTCTTAATTGTTTTGCACATATATACTTGTATTCTTGGTGGTTCTACCTCTGTAATCCTGGCTCTATGATACACTTGTTTTAACCTGTATTCTACTGTAAACATGGACATGTTCACGTGGAGGTTATTTTCATTATGTTTGCAGTCAAGGAAAATCCGGAAAAAAAATTTTCCCCCACACGATTAGTTTGAATTGGAAGAGTTATGTGGAAAAGCAAAGGTATCATAGTATTTGAAAAGCTCTGAGCACCGCTGAAATAACATCCTCTGAATATTTTCACTTCTACAGCATGTGGTTTCAGTATATAAAACCTACCTGTATTATATGTGGTTCTATCTTTATAATCCTGGTTCTGTGCCACTTTTGTTCTAAATGGAACAATGCAACTACAGCCTGATTTTCCTGGAGTTTGATATCTGGCGAGTGTGGGTCAGAATTCTGAAACTTCTCTTGTAATCTTTCTTCCATTCTTGTCAAAGATTCATCTGAAAAATGTCATCAAGTTTTATTAAAGAAACTTTACAACTTTTCAGGACTTTTACATATTTGTCAGCTTTTAACATTGTTCATGGCATTTTTAACACTTGTAAACCAGTAGCTTTTCAAACATAGAGATCCCACAACAATTACAATGAAAGGATATGGAGTAAATTTACATGAGACAAAGTCTCTACAAATACATGGTAAAACCAAGCAATGAAACAACACTTTTTATTGTTGTTCTTCATCTTGCAGTCACCATCAGGAATTGAACAATGAGCTTTGTTCATACCTCATAGCAAGTTCAAGATTGCCTAAGCACGGGTTTGAGTGGAATTCATTATAAAAGTTGAACAACGCTACGTTAATGTTGTTTTAACTCATGGATGAGGGATCATGGACAAACATAAAATTACTTAACATGCAATTATAATAGACCACCATGTCTGGATTTCACAGGTTCATAATGTGCAGGTTTTGATACAAAGGCAATCATAAATTAAAGACCGCCATGTCTGGATTCCACAGGTTCATTATGTACAGATTTTGATACTAGCGATAGGCAATCGGAAATATTTCATAATCGATTATCGGAAATAACCGGAAGGGCATAATCCATTATCAGAAATAATCGGAAGGGGATAATTTATTATCAGAAATAATCGGAAGGTCATAATCGATTAATAATCATACAATAAATAATTTTACAAATTTTTCAAGTACAAGTGATATTATAATGTACTTTCTATAGCCAGCAGGTGTTTTTGTGGTCCAATTCATAAAACAAGAGGCTCTCAAGAGCCTATATCGCTCACCTGGGCCATGGCTGACACAATCTAACGTTTAAGGGTCTCATTTTCAAGTTTGTTGATAGACATTGATTTTATATGTTCCAAAATTAAACTATATTCCCCATTTGCAGCTATTTTTGTTGGAGCTTAGACCGACTGTCACTTTTCTTGAAGAAGACTATCTAAGGATCATTAATTTAATTTAATGCTTTATTTATTTTACGAGGATTACAAACAGCCCAAAGGCTACAAAGTTGCTGTCCTCAACATTAACAGACAAGACAATATAATACAAGACAATATACAATACAACTCTCATTCACATAATCACACATACAATGTAGTATAGTCAAATCTATTACATAAAACGTTTACTGTTTTCTATAAATTCAAACACATACTGAAATAACATTTTGTTGTCATCCATTGAGAAATCATCATTACCAAATATAAAGATTTTAACTAAATAGTTGCCTAAAATTTCTTTAAAAGATATCAAGTTTACATTTGGACAGAGTAATGCTCTTACTTTTTGAAAGAATAATAATCTTAAATTTTTATATCGATCACACTGAATAAAAAAGTGCTCAATAGTTTCAGGCTTTTTAGTATTACATCTATTGCATAGTCGAGAGGGAATTAAGTTATATTTAAATAAGTGGTCATTTAAACCAATAAAACCGAGTCTAATACGAGTATGGTTTATTATACCCCTACCATGACCATAGGAATAAATTTTTTTGCTGTTATTTTTGCAAAAATATTTGTTAAATTTTCTTTAAAAATATTGAAAGAACCTGATAATTTGTAATCAACTGGAATATTATTCCACTCTTTGATCGTTGATGAAAAATATAATGATAAGAATTTAACTGTGCGTCCATGCAACGGTAAAATGTTTTCCATGCGACACAAATTATAATTTTGTGTGTTATGAGTAATTAAGGGACACCACTCAAATAAATAATTTGGACACTCATGGTTAATAATCTTAAAGAATAGAATAAGTTTATGAATTTTATGCCTTGTCATAAAAAAATTTAGTCCAAGTTCATTTAATAAGTCTGTGTGTTTTGTTATTTATAAGAATTGCAGCTCTTCTTTGTACTTTTTCTAAGAGATCACTTTCACTTTTTAGACAGTTATCATATAATATATCCCAGTAGTCAAGAACTGGTAAAATCATACTCTTATATAACTTTTCTAAACACGTTCTTGGTAAAATTCTTTTCATTCTAAACATGATATCTTATCTTTTGTTTGATTTCTTACATATTGTAGTAATATGATTACTCCATGATAAATTTTCAGACATGATTAAGCCAAGATGTTTGTGTTCATTAACCTAATTTAAGATCACATTATTTAAAAAAAGATCAGGATGAGGAATTTCTTTATTTTTATTACAAAATATCATATATTCAGTTTTATTTGGATTGAAGGTTACTCTCTATGGAGAGGCCCATGTACTTAAATTATTAAGATCTCTGTTTAAATACATTAAACGAATCTAAACTATCAATATCTTTTAATAATGTTGTGTCATCAGCAAAGAGTTTCATGTCACTTTCAATATTCTCATTTATATCATTTATGTACACTAAAAATAATAAGGGGCCTAATATGGAGCCCTGGGGTCCACCTGCGTTTGTATGTTGAACTTTTGAAGATTTACCACTTATTACAACTTTTTGTGATAGATTAAACAAGTAATGTTCAAGTAATTGAAACAAGCTTCTGACAATTCCTAGTTGTTTTAGTTTAAAAAGTAATCCATCATGCCAAACCTTGTCAAACGCTTTAGAAACATCCATAAATACAGCACATACATCTCTACCATTATCAATAGATGTATATATATATCATGGATCTTACTGACAAACAAATTTACAGTTGAATCATTCTTCTTGAAGCCACTATTATTTTCAATAAGGAGATCATTTTCAATCAAATAATCATATAGTCTTTTAAAAATAATTTTCTCTAAACATTTCGATATTGTCGGTAATAATGGTATTGGTTTATAGTTAGTTTTGACTGAAAAAAGTAAAGACTGTGCACATTTCTTTAGAACAATATTATTTAACCCATCAGCACCTGAAGATTTGTCGACATTAATCTTGGACAGTAAAGCATATACTTCATTCTCATCTGTTTGCAAAAGGCTTAATGTATTATCACAAAGCAAGTTAAATGGGGGAAGAGGGTGGGGATTTGTGTTATCTACATGTAATCTCATATGTGAAGAGAATAGTGTATTAAATAATTCAGCTTTTTGTATTTCATCTGAAATCGTGCCCAAATTTTCACTTAAAGGTGGTATACAGTGTTGTGATTTAGAACCCAGAGTGGATTTACTAAGTGACCAGAATTTTTTTGGCATTTAATTTATCTTTGGAAAGTTTCAGTATACCTATTAATAGCATTGCGTTTCATTCTATTGGCTTCTCTTCAAGCTACTATAAATCTCAATTTGTTTTCATCACTGGGAAAGTTCTTTAACCTATGAAAAGCTCTGTCTCGAAATCTGAAGGCCCTTCGGACCTCATTTGACATCCACGGTTTATCCTGTGGTCTAATAGTTACTACCTTATTAGTTATGTATTCATGTAAAACTGAGAGTATCAATTTGTATGCATAATCAACAATATCATCTATATCATCATAAATGAGGTAAGCATTGTCGAAAGGGTCAGAGAGTAGGACATTATTTAAATCATTAAAATTTGCAGTTTTGTAATCCCAAACTTCGCGAGAATAAGCATGTTGCTTATAAGTTTGAATGTTTAATTTACAATATATTGTACAGTGATCTAAATTAGATAGAGGGAAAGTAACACCAGAATCAGTTACCATATGTGGAACATCACAGAAAATCAAATCCAGCAAGGTTGCTGTATTTTCAGAATATCTTGTTGGTTCATTAATTAATTGATCTAAATTTCTTGAAACTGTCAATTCAAACAATTGTTTACGAAGTTCACTGTTTTGGTGGTTATCATACCAATTTATACATGTATCATTAAAATCACAATGATCACCTAGAACTAATATTCCATCAGGTGCATCTGACTTAATAGTATCAATAGAATCCTGAAATTTGGTTAAGAATTCATTTCTAATATTAGCTGACTGATTTTGTGGTCTATAACAGGAACCAATTAAGAACCTGAAATTTTCAACTTGAATCTCAACCCATATTAATTCAATATCATAAATTTCGTAGTTTTTCATTCTTTTAGATTTAATTGATTCTGATACATAAATACAGACACCCCCATATCCAGTATCATTTTCGCGATCACGTCTGTTTAAATTATAATTGTCTATATTTATTTCACCATCAAGTATTTTACTATTTAGCCAAGTTTCTGACATACAAACAATATCAAATTTTTCCTTTGTACATAATATTGATTCAATTTCATCAATTTTGGCCGTAGTACTCATTGTATCCTTATCCAATGCAAGTAGGCTTCTTGAATTTATATGACATATTGAAAGATTATTTGATGCGGACCGGGATTTGGATGAACATTTCCAGAAATGAATAGCAGTAAAAATATAACAAGTGCCAGTTTGTACTGAGATTGACACATTTCTATAACTGTAATACAAGTACAAAATAAGTACATGTATTGCAACTAACTTAGTTAATATTATGTAATATAAATGTAACATCATTTTTCTTACTCTGCCTCTAATTCCATGATCCAATACTAATTCGGTACTGTTGGACACTTATCATAATTAAATTGAGGATAAGACAACAATGGATGACAACATACAAACATAATATAAAATATTAACAAGACAAAATAAGTATCTCTCACACCACTCTTACATACAAACAAACATATATCAACAAGCATTAACATGAAAAATGCAGGTCAAGAACACAAAAACAAGTTTAACAGAAAAAGACGCTGCAACGCCATAATACCTGTCCACCCAAGATATAAAAAAAATTAATGTATTTAACTGACACCCTGAATCAAAATTTTAGTAGAAATTCATTGTTAAAAATATAATACATGTATTTACACTAGATTATCAGTGATTATGATTTCTTCATGTAAGTCTGTATAAATTTTAATTGGAAAAAAAAAGCTGGATCCCCAATTTTTGTATGCCAAGAAAGATAGCCCAAATCAATACTTTCTCCAAGTGTTGTAGTTATTTATCTTGATATGCATGTATTTCATCATTGAAATACATGTAAATGTAAATTATATTAAAAATATTCTACATAGACTTTTAAAATTATACTGTAGTAAATAATGTATCAATATCTGCAGATGTCTTGACATGTACATGTATATGTTAACTGTAGACATTATGACAATTTCACTGAATTTATATTTTTCCAAGAGTCGTGTGCCAAGAACATGAAGAAGGATAACTCAAACTCAATCTTGACTTGGGTAAATAGTCAAGTACTCAAATACTAGTAATATTGGATTGTCATGATTGAGATACCTATACATCAATAATTACCAAGAATATCCACAGTATTGGACTATATCATACCAATAATATACATGCAGAATTAATTGATTTTACATATTTATTTGGTCCAGCTGTTCAAACTCTGCTAATTGAGTTATTAAGGCTCATTTTGGGGCTATTGTGCAACATTATAGTAGCTGGAGCATGTATTCAATGTAGGAAATATATAGGACTATGCATTTTGAAATAATATGGCAATGTTATAACATCATCCAATAATCAGTTAAGTGAAAGAAGTACATTACATGTTACTTAGTCACTAACATTAAATTGCTGGGGATAATGTATAGATCTGAGCTGGATATTAAAGGATATTAGATATCTTAGCAAGATGCACTTTGAAGTAGAAAGGTTACATAAAATTTTATATTTAAATAATAAGGTGGTTGTTATTTAAATGACACCTCATATGTTATTCCAAGTAAATGTATTTAATTCCATTCCATGTGTAAAAATAAGCATAAAATTAAGGATTTTAACAGTGTTATTTCTGAAAATCACGTTACTCATTAAATGGGACAACACAGGGTAATTTTTGCCGATCAGCCTAGTCACATGCATACACCACTTTATTTTTTTAACATGAGACTTGACAACCTTTACATATATCTGATAAACACCCAGACAGATTTTTTTTCCTTTGTGTGTATACTAAATTTTTTACTTGCAAGTAGTTAAGTACATGTAATACAGAGCATAACAAAAAGTAGTTAAGTACATGTAATACAGAGCATAACAAAAAGTAGTTAAGTACATGTAATACAGAGCATAACAAAAAGCAAAAATCAAAGCAAGATGCAAAAGTGGAGAAATTTAGTATTGGGACATAAAGTGTGACAACTTATGTGGAAAATAAAAGTCCATAAAATAATATAATATGTGCATAAACACATTGCTTTACATCTGAAGTTTTATAAAATATAAGGTTTAAGATAGTTTAGACAAGTGCAATGAAAAAAATTGCAATTTCATCTGCACTATGATCATGTGTTGCGTATGTAATATCGTGTCCTTCTTAAGTTATTTTTCATCAATTAATTCATGCTGCTTGCCTTTTCTTGCAAAATTTATCACCTTCATGCTACCCTCTAAGAGAAAATGAATTATTTTTTTCCAAATCAACATATTTTAGATATTTTTCAAAGCTACAATGTGAGGACACTGTTACTTACGTCACACATGAAATTGAATTTTTTTATTTTAAGACAAATGATTCCTGTCCCTGAGCAGTAACAGAAAAATTAAATGCCAAATTAAATTTCAGATGTGTATAACAAGTGTATTTTATGCATAAAAGTCTATTATTGACTATATTGATTAAAAATAGTCTTGTTTGTTCGTAACATGGACACCATCATAAGAGTCTGACATTCCTAGCACTATGAATTAGTTACAGTTATTGTAAAAATTGTCGTAAGCGCCCATTTAATTCCTTCTGATTATTTTTTACGTTGATTTTGGTCCTAATTTATGTCATCCTTTAAGCCTGACTTTAATTTTAGTTTCTATAAATAGACAAATTTTAATTAACAGCAAAAAATTATGATGTTAAGTTCACATTACCATTTTTAAAATGTATTTTCCTTTTAAAAATACTCAAAAAATATTATTTAGTTATTTTTATTACAAATTGTTTCAAATGTTAAGAACAGGGATCATCAAATGGCCAAAATTTAATACAGTTAGAAATCAGTAAAGTACATTTAGTTTCTTTTGTTATAAACGGAACAATAGACTTTGCAGATTAACTCTTTCAAATTCAAAAATCATGACATGAATACCTAAGTATGATCTTTTGTTCCCATACATCTTCAGATTTTGACAATTAATAGTATATAATCCAAAATTTAAGTTTAAGAAATTCATATAAAAGTTGTGTTCATCACTAGGACACTAAAATTCAAAGAGAATTTCTCATATGAATGCACTATCATTCTTTCAAATTTTGGCTTTTTAATTTTTTTGTAATTCAAAATTGTTTTTCTGACCACCTGTTTCTTGTGCCCACGTCTCAGGATTTTATTATGCCAAGTTTTCTTACAATTGGCTCGATGAGTGCCCTGTGGATGTTTAAATGTTGTGATCGTCCTCTACAAGTCTTTTTGTCGGGAAATTGATGACAGCGATTGTAAGAACACTTTGCCAGTTAAGTTTATGTTTGTTGACGATCCCGCATCCATGGATCAAAGGATAAAAAGACATGGATGTAGCGTTGCTCAGCAATTAGCAATGAATACCGCTCAAACCGGTGCTAGGGGCCGTCTTGAACTTGCTATGAGGTATGAGAAATGTTCATTGTTGAAGGCCTCATGGTGACTTCAAGATGAAGAACAACAATAAAAGCGTTGTTCCATTGCTGTGTTTTACCATGTATTTGTAGAGATTTTGTCTCATTTGCATTTACTCCATATCCCTTCATTGTTTATTACAGTTTGTGTCATCAGTTACAAACAGAACACTGGCCTTGTTTTCAAAAATAAATCATCTTGGAGTTAAATGTTGTTGTTTTTAACAAAAGATCTGTCAGATTCAAGAAGATTTTTGGTGATATTTCTATTTCTTAGAAATAAGCTTTCTAAGGTTCGATTTTACCGTTCTGTTCATAACTTCAATTGGTGTCAGTGTTGCTGACTGGAGTTACAAACATAATAAAACGTTTATAATACAGCTTTAACATTTTACTTTAAGAGAAAATTAAAAACTTCAGAAAACAGTTTTTAAAATAATTCATAATATTACAAAAGGATCAGGTAATTTAAGATAAAACAGACATATGTTATGTTCATAACATCTAGACACCAATCATAATTTAAGACTTGCCAAATATTTGAAATATTTTCATTTTTAACTTGTTAAAATTTGATGAAATTAAAATAAATTTCAGTCAATGGTCAATATTTATCAAATTCACATTAAGATTTTGAAAAAGTTATTAAAATTTCAGATTTCCCTTTCTCTTGTTCTGTTCATAACTACCTGCTATAAGTGGACACCACACAGACATGTGCACTATGTCATCATCTTTGTGAATAACTAGCAAAATTGTTTTTAGATCTTGGAAAACCCCTTTTGGACTATAATTACAATACTATTTATAATGCTTTGGGAGTTACCCTATTCTAGGTTCACACCAATGTTGTGTTCATAACTTTTGGACACAAATTTTAATTAGTTCATAAAATTGTTTATTTCTTCCTATAGAAGTGGACTTTACTGTAGTGACTATTCCAATTTAATTCAGCATGTTCAGTTCCATTTATTTTAAAAGAATAACATGTGATTAGCATTGTATTGAAACTCTGCTGTGTGATGTTCTAGAAAATACTGTACAGTCCTTCATTGACACCACATGTTACTTACACAACACAAAACTAAAATGTATTTTTTGGTACTTTCCAGTATTATTTTTTAACTATTTTTGTCTTTAACTGCCAGCCGGTGTCCTATTGATTTGTTAGATATACAGCTTCTACTTTCTTTGGGTCATTTGATTTTTTTTTAGACTGTCTTCAATGAAGGATGTAAAAAATGTCACATTTTAAAAAAAAAATTTTGAACATTTTCATTCAAAAAAATTGCAGAAAACTAATTTCTTTTATGATTTTAAGCAAAATCTTTTTTATTTTATCAGAAATCATGCTAATGCATTGAATTATCATAAACAACATCCAATATGTTCAAGTATTGTAGCTATGAGCAAATCCTGATTTTTCCAAATATCAGATTTCTCCACAAAAGCAAAACAATTTTTTTTCCTTTGTGTGTATACTAAATTTTTTACTTGCAAGTAGTTAAGTACATGTAATACAGAGCATAACAAAAAGTAGTTAAGTACATGTAATACAGAGCATAACAAACAGTAGACAAGTACATGTAATACAGAGCATAACAAAAAGTAGTTAAGTACATGTAATACAGAGCATAGCAAAAAGTAGTTAAGTACATGTAATACAGAGCATAACAAAAAGTAGTTAAGTACATGTAATACAGAGCATAACAAA
>MJUU01005814.1:0-24896 GCA_002080025.1 Modiolus philippinarum
ACATAACAGCATCACTTTTTAACAAAAGCAATCGTGGATTCTCTAAAATCAAAAGTGCGACGCCAGGAAATGTGCCACATGTCCTGACCTCGTCTAGGAAAACACTGTCAAATCAAATGTCAATGGCAGGGAATAATCATTTAATTCCCCATTGACATCTCTTGAAAAACAGCCAGGATGGTATATTTGATTACCTGAAGTAAATCAGGCTGTGGAATTCAGTACGTTGGTGAGACTGGTCGTCCATTACAACGACGTACCCAGGAACATTTTCACCGTATTCGTCCCCCAAGAAGTTTAGATCATATATCTACCAAAACTGTTCTATCTTTAATCATGATAAAAAATATATCAATATACAACCGTTAGAACTTATATAGAAAAATCCCCTGATCGACACCTGCATACAGATAAATCCAAACCCGTTACATCTGTATAGTTTTGAAGGACAAGAATCATGTGTTACAATCACAAAAGTTGCATAAAATACATTCATTTACAACTTCAAGATGAAGATGATGACTTCAAGATGAAGAACAACAATAAAAGCGTTGTTCCTTTGCTTGTTTTTACCATGTATTTGTAGAGACTTTGTCTCATGTGCATTTACTCCATATCCTTTTATTCACCATTCATTTACAACTCTATCGAAAAGTAATTTATAAGCTTTTGTGTACTGTTTATATGAATATGCGAACTTTCAAATTTCCCTGGTAAATAATTAAAAAAAAACACGAATAGAAATAATATTACATTTCAAACTGTTAAATATGCTTTGGGATTCATTCATTTTGTGACAAAGGTATTATTAGAAGGTTCACAGCATTCCGTATTTTGTTAATCATTGCTGAATAAATAAGATTCTTTTTGGCCAATGTAATAATCCCCACACTTTCCCATAAAAAATGATGAATATCCGTAAAACGATGAATATCTATAATACTGTAAAAGATGTTCAAAATTTCGTGGATTTCGTGGTTCGCTTAACCACGAAATTATATTCCCAACGAATGCATTTTCCCTAGTTTTTATGCAGAATTCGAAACCGAGAATTTAAGTACCCATGAAATACATGTATTGATATTTATGAAAACCACGAAAATTGATGTCAACCAATAAAAGTAGTTCCACAGTATTCTAGATTTTTCTTGCAATTATATTTGGAATACTTAAATGCTTATTTAGGGGGTTAATGCATGGTCCGCGCTGGTCTGGATATATTTTCATCGAAGAATAAAAAAAAAATGCTGTATTTCACAATAGAAGTGATTTTTAAAAGGATTTATTATGCCTCACTAGATATTTATTTATAACATTTTGTTATTTGTTGTGTCATTATGACGTTTCCGTTCAATTGTCTTAAACCAGTCAATTTCTTGGAAGCTATTCAACGGGACATCACAACTATAATGACAATTATTATATAGTTGTCTTGATTTTACACTATATTTGCAACGAAATCTTAGGAGGTGAATAAATAAACGTATTCACCTGCTAGATTGATATTCACTTCATGACGTCATAATGTATTGAACTATATAATAAAACAATCATGGTCTTTTGTATCGGTGAATACGCTTTTTTATTGACCTGGAAACACAGATATTCACCTCGACCGATGGTCTCGGTGAATATTGGTTTACAGGTCAATAAAAAAGCGTATTCACCTCTGCAAAAGTCCATAATTGTATATTATTTATGCACAATAAAATCACTTGTTGTTAGGGTATTCAATCAATGGCAAGTTTATGGTTACCCTCGACACCAACTGTTTCCGTCCATACACCTTTTGTGAAAGATTGGACTCGGAGAACCTGCTTTTGTCCTCAAAACCAGTAAATAAAAGCACAATATCAAAGTTATCACACACAATTCAGCTATTTTAAGGACATATTTCAAGATATATCTCCTACAACAGGTCGAACGACATGTATATCGAAATCGAAGGTGCTGCGGTGATCGGTTGATAGATTAGCTGGTTTAGTTTTACGATCAGAAAGCAATATTTTAGGGCAAACCTGGACGAACACAGGTCTACAATAATAATGATAATAATAACTAGATTTGCAATTGCAAGCAATAGCTGATGTCGCCCCTGGCAGCCAATTCGATGATTCCATCTTGTTCGCAGCGTCAAAATCTACCTGGAAATCAATTTTCGTTGAAATCGGACAAAGTTGAAATTTTGACGCATTTTTGGCGGCCATTTTGAAAATTTTTTTTGCATAAATTCCTTCGTTTCATTTTATTGAACATCTTTGCAAAATATGAAGGAATTCTGCAAAGCAGTTCCAGAGATATTGACTCCTCGGTTTTTTAACGTAAAATGGCGGCCATTTTGAAAATTTTTTCACCGTCATGCATAACTTCACATGGTGTTCCAACTTTGTGCCAAGTATCAAGTGATTTGGTTCAGGCATCTCTGAGTAAAGTTCTGGACAAAATTATTGGAAGTAAAATAATAAAGAAACCGGAATAATAATAATAATAACAAAGAAACGGAACAATAACAATATGTCTCCCCGACATTCGTCTGGGGCGACATAATAACAATAATAATTAAAACTCAATTGTTCAAAGAACAATTGCAAAGTCTTTCACGTCGCGAGCTATTGTGCTTTCGCTAAGAGGAAATATTACCAATTTGAATCTCTTTCTACATGTATTTCCAGTTCCGTCAAAAATACATGTACATACTCCATCTGAAAAAGTACCTCTGACATATCATTTAACATTTAGACATGTTATAATGAGTTTTGTACAGTACAGCCAGAGACTTACCATGATACATCACTGAAAAGAAACTAAAATCCATATACACCTCAAACTATCCCTTTTTTTCATGAACATGATCAATAAAGCATGAAGCTGGTAGAATGGATGGACTTTTATTATGATTTTTGATTAATTATATCCTAATTAATCACTATCGACCAATTGTGAATCGATGGGATCATTATCAGAGTCTAAACAATAGATGCGATTCGGATAAAAGAATTATTACTGTCATCATGAATGTTTACAACAGTAATTATGACATTTTCAACAATAGCATATACTGTGTTGACTATCATAATGATCTCGGCGATTCGCACTTGGTCGATAGTGCTAATATGTATTAAATAAAGTTTTATGACAATAGAATATATACATTCTACACAGAAAAACTTCAGCCTGAGGGTAAATCTCATTCTACCCTTTTTTCCATAATCATGATCAGTGAAGCAGGAAGTCAGTAGCATGGTTAAACTTTTATTACACTTGTATGATTTTTGTTTAATTATACCCTAATTTGTATTTATTAACACATTTTAACAAAGATGATAACATACATGTATATGTACTTGTGAGTTAGCAACAATCAACAGGAACCCTTTTTAGCTGAGCTGTACATAGAGTAGCCTAAAATTGCTATGTATGCACATAACATGTACTTTTCCATTGCATATATATCATCTGTAGGTCATTTTATTATTTGACTGTATTTGAAAATAACAAAAATCTGCATTTCTTTTAAAGTTTTTGAGATTTAAGGAAAACTACACCTCTTGGGCCAAGTATTTTAAATATTGTGCAAATTCGAAATATACATCTTGACCACCTATTGACTATTTGATGGACTTAATGCTTCATGTTTGCAAAGTTATTGCATAGTTTAATTCTTAATAATACCCACAGCAGAGGAGGTTTACCACATTCTAAAACCTTCTGACTTATATTTTTTCTATAAATCAGTAAAACCTATAATTGTGACGGTGAGTACATGTAGTTCAGTGCAAGATTTAATATTTTCTCATTGGCATTGAAATTATATGGTAGCGTGATATGTGGAACCTGCTCATGTGTTACAAGTTCAATAATAACACATGAAAACTTAAAATGAACTAACTTATACAAGTATATACTTACCATGCTGCATACATGAATTCACGTACACCAAAGTTGTTCGAGAGCTAACAGTATTTGAGATTTAAAGTTCAGCAGTTATTCAAGGAATGGCCAGTATTAAAATTTTAAATACAAATTAACACAACCATTTCTCAAAAAAGATGCTGCCCATGATAGAAATTCCTCAACGATCGATGAAGTATGTTTCTCCACAATATATATCGTAATGTGGAAATCTTGCTCTAGCATTATTGCAATTAAACGGATCTTAATTTGCCATGTCCAACACTGACATGACAAATTTTTACACGAATAATGTAAATGTGCAAGTCACATACTGCACTTCTAGGTAAATGACTGTGTTTAATTTGTTATCCAACTCCAAGGTATGCAAGATATCCATTCCTATATTAATTTTTCCATATCTTGACTCGATCATTCAATTAGATATTCTACTGTACCTTCAATAGTCATGATAGGGAGGTCGCCGATATATGTAATACAATTAGATTGTTTAATTCATATGTTGGTATAACTTCGTATATGCAACACTGACGACAAAAAAATCGTTTACATACTGTTATTCAGTCAAAGGAATTCAGTGCTCATGGTGCTTAATTTCTATCTTTGCATGAAACCGCAGTTTGTAGAAATCATTCAGATCATAGTTACTGACAGTTTACAAACGGCAAATATTGGCTTCTCTTGGTTTTCCGATCCAATGACATAAACGCGACACACGAAACTGCTTTCGGTAATTACATGCCATTTAAATATATCAGTTTTCGTCTATTATGGGCAGTGTCCACTCTACAAATCTTCATAAAGTTGTCTTATTGTTATTGAATTTTGTCGCCACCTGTCGGAAAATATGAAAATTCACTCGCGGGAGATTCAAATATCCGAAATGTCCAGTCCCCTAATTATTAAAAAAGACAAGTTAGAATCTATCATTTACCTGGTGTGACTAATTAAGTATGCTGATTAAATATCTGAAGTGACAAAACTGAGAAGACATTAATAGTATCTTTATTTATTTATTCATTTACCTATTGGAAAAGATGGGGGGGGGTGTCACGATTGATGGTCTAATCCACTATGGGCCGAAGCCTCTCAGACTTCCGGTTTGGGAGAAAACAATTGTTACGGAAACTCCAAATCATAAAGGGGGAATAATTCATTTCAATTTACCGCAAGGTTTTGGTCAAAGTTCTGCATCGACATTCTTAACATTTTCCCCATTACTCTTAATCAGCTATCTTTTACGGTTTCAGAGATAACACGATAACAAGATTTTTGGACCGGGGCAGATAACTCCGTAACAGAAAATACTTCAAAACAGCAGGGTGATTTTTGAGGTCCTATTGTATGTCTGATAATTTACCCTGAGTATCGTATTTATATGTTGCGTAGTTTTTGCGCCGCGCATTTACGGAAAAAGAATAATAATAATAATTATAAGAATCGCAATAAAATCTTTCAGACTGGAGTCGTGAAAGACTTAAATAATAATAACGAAATTAGGGTGGATGGAACAATCGGGTAAAGAGGTCTGATTGCCACTGGAAAAACATTGGTAAAGGCGGAATATTTTTCTTCCAGTGGACACAATGCGTCTACTCTTAAAATATTCAATGAGAAATATTTCTACTTTATCAGACGTGACAGCAAGTAAATTGTTTAGAGAAAAAGTAATAAAAGAAGAATGGTAATCGGATAAAGGATTTTGATTGTCAATAAAATTGGATAAGAACAAAAGGTTTTAACCTAGACGAGTCTGCTTTTTATCGACAAAAACATAAGGGTCTTAATCTTGCAAAATCGTGCCGCTTGTCCACAGTTTGTGCCCAAGTTTTATGAATTGTGACATCACTAATCAACAGACAGCGCTTTCCCTTATCCACCACTTACTGACATACCAAGTCAGACCTGTAGACGGACATCTGCGACTAATAAGGGTGTGCTACATCGAGATTCTGGGACTGGATAAGTGTCAAAATTATAAATGTGCATGTTTATAAAGTTTGATAGGCTCATCTCAGAACCGGGATATATATCCTGACCTTATTATGTTTTAAATTATATAGTGTCATCAGACACATAAATAAATATCACATCAAAATTACTATAAATTCGGTCATTTCGACAATTATTTCTCTTCACTGCAGATGTAATGACAAAAATAAATAAAGCATTCCTTTTTGGATTTAACAGTTAGTGGAAGTCTTTAATATAACAAAATACCGAAGTTACTGTGAATTTATTTTCTGCATATGCCCATTTCGACAACTTATATCTCTTCAGTGCAGAAAAAATCGAAACGTTTGGAAGACCATAAATTCAAAGATGAACTATAAAAATCACAGTAGAGGTAAAAAATAGATAAAGCACTCCTTATTCGATTAGACAGTTTGTATATAAATCTATAAAAAATGACAATAGAGGTAAATATTAGTAAGATTTCAACACAAGACGACAAGGTTAGGAATGGAGGAAATCGTGCCTCAATGATGGTAATGGTTATTATTAGTAATTTGGAAGCAGCAGTATGGTATTTTCAAAAACATTGAATTGAGATTTAAATTTGAAAATGTGCTTTGAAAGAATTTTTTCTTAGATGACATGTATCATAGATATACTCGAATTTGTTATAGGGGTTGTTTCGGAGACGTTTAAACCTATTTCCTGGGGTTGATAATTTTTTATAAATCTTTATGTTTCTATGTGATATAAATGTTAAGTGCTATTTTTTTCTTGATGTATTTCGGTAAATATCTTTTATCCGTCATTTTCCTAGTAGACGTCATACCTTTTCAATCATCATATTTTTAAACATCTTTGAGTTTATGGTCTTCCAAACGTTTAGATTTTATCTGCACTGATGAGACATAAGTTGTCGAAATGCGCATATGCAGAAAGTAACTTCACAGTGACTTCGATATTTAGTTATTAATTACATTTAACATTAATTTTGCTGTATAACCAAGAACCATGGTGCCACAAATATTCAATATCATACTTGGCATTATTTACATTTCGACAGTACATGCATATGTACAAATGTATAAATTAATTAATTTACGATCTACAATTGTAAAATTTTACAACTTCTATATCAAATATGACATTTCCAGTTGAACAAATTGCTTGCAAGTTTTTGTTGCTATCGTTTACCTACAATGTATATTACAACAATGTTACGTCGAGATACTTCATCATAATATTACTTAAAGTGAAACAAAAGGTACACCGTAATCATAAAAATTGATGTTGTGAACATTTCAGTATTATTGTGTACTTTCAGATTCCTGCTATATTCGAGACATTCATCAGTTTATCACCAGAAGAAAGACAATGACCTTTACCCCGTACGCGCATCAACAAACCGAATCGAAAACGTTTAATAGCATTATCGGTCAATTAAGAAGTGAAACTGACCAATTACAAAGAGAGTTTCAACAGTTTCCTATTCTTATTTCCCAGATGCAGGAAAAAATAAGTGCCCTTGAACAAAATCGTAATTAATACCCAAGAAACCCGAACGAGCCAAGATAATTTCAATATGTTACTGAAAAGTCACAAAATTTACAGACCAATTTTGACATCTTAAGTCAGATGTTCGCAGACCAGCGACATTATGTTGAAAGAAGACCGAGTATAGGAAATAAAGATAATCTATTTGTAATGGAAAAATGAATAATAATTCCAATACATTGAAAGACAAGCTTAATACCAGACTTTCAAATAATGAACAGACATCAAGAATGGAAGTGGAAGATACGAGAGCTTAACAATTACAAAATGATAGTAGGGGTATTTCACATTGCAAAATTTTCTTACACAAGAAATAAGGTCAACAAGTTCCAAGATGAAACATCAAGAACTTATCTTAAAATTTCGATTCGAAAATTAATTCTAATTATTATGCCGTATAGAGCTTTGTCTGAAAAGTAATATGTTTGTAAAAACAAAATTTCCTTGTATTATTTATGTACCCTAAATTCTTAACATTGAACAAGATTTGCAGACCTTATTTAAAATCATAAAGGCATAAAATTAATACCATTGTATTAAAACACATCACAATGCATGTTTATATTGTATGGTTTATTTTTTAATGTAGATTCTATACGAGAACCAGTTGATCATAATATTTTCCCCACCGAGTTAGATAATGTTTGCAAATGTTTGAACTCGAGGCTTGTCGGGCTTTTAAAAAACATTGGAAAATGTATCTAACGAGATGTGAGAAATTTCAAAATTAACATGGTGAAGTTGTTGGATTTGACGAGATTTGTTTCCTCTTTCTAGAGATGAACAAATGTTTCCAAGCAGATCAGAAAATTTGAAAAAGGGGAAGTTACATAGTTTTACCATGTATTTGTAGAGAATTTGTCTCATTTGCATTTACTCCACATCCCTTCATTGTTAATAACTTGTATCTTGTTTATTTCAGTTGCAATGACAGCCTGTGTGTATACAGATGGTATATGACGTCAGCTGCTTGGACACGTTATAAAATTTTGTGACATCAGAACACAAGTTGGAGTAAATAATTTGTCGTCATTTAAAACAAGTGGCAAATTTACGTGCGACATTGAATTACTTTTTTTGTGTCATTGACTTTCCTTACAACTGTACGTTTCGGGGAAGTTGGGATATATAAAAATGGCACCTTGTTGACTCGTACATTTACGACAACAGAAGATAATGGTCAGGCTTTCTCCAGTAGGGTAATGGCTGCCGAAGAATTACAACGCAATGATACTGTTTGGATACAGATCAATTATCGAACCGCTATGTTTTATACGTATAATTGGCATGAGTTGTGTCTTACAATTAATAAAATAGCTTAGCATTGCAGTAATTCATTCAAGGATGTATTAAGGTGATAAAAGAAAAACTACAGTTTAGGTTCGATGCCAAAAAGGAAAGACCATTGGTTAAGCAATAAATTGAGCAAAAAATGTCGATAGGTCGTGATTATTATTATTTTTTTGTTGTTGCTTAACCATGTTAAAAAATGAGGGGAAAATTCTTTCTCCGATTTTTTTTACTTATTTCAACATCTAGAAATTTTGGTTTTTCTTATTATCGAAAGGAAAGAAAATCTACAATTTTACGAAATTTTTGTGTCATGACGTTTCATGAGCTACTAAAGCCTTCAATAAAAACAGAATTTTATGTTATAGGACACAATATTTTATATGTGTATCTACGGATTAAAAACCGAGAAATCTGAAAGTGTTTACATATACTAGTATTTGAAAAATGTTGGCGTGTCTGAAAGTTCTGTGTACTATGCTTACTATGTCATTCTTAGGTAAGGCTCCTGCTTTACTTTCTGCAAGTACGGCATTACATTTTTTTCAATGCTATGGTTCCTCAAAGAAATATACTCAATATGTATTGATAAATTGCTCACAATCGTGATATAGACTTCTAATTGAACAGTTGTATTGACTGAGAAAGCGATAGTAATCTCTCTACTGGCTCAGTAATAACCTCTGTCTTCGTCGAGAATAGTCCATTGCAGTCAGAATTTCTCAGTATCTTCCTCATGTAAAGTTCTGTCCTTAGCATATTTTGCTTTCCTTTTAGTTCATATTGGATGTTTGTTCTCTATCAGTTTTTTTAATATCTTTGAGCTTTTGGTCTTCCAAATGTTTAAATTTTATCTGCACTGAAGAGACTTTAGTTTTCGTAATGGCCATACGCAGAAATTAAAATTTCAGCAACTTCGTTCTTAAGTTATTTGTTGTCACTTGGTCGATGCATCTGCTGATGGTCTGTTAGTCCCCTGTGGTATTTACCAGCCAAGTAGTCAGTACATCGTTGCCGACTCGAAAGCCTATTTTATGTGGAAACTTGCAATATCTAAATCTTTGTAAATTTTGTTGAAAACTAAGGAGTACCTCCCTCATGCAAAACTCTGTCCGTAGCTGGTTTTGGATATCTGGTGAACTGAGCCAAATGCACAATAGAATTCCCCCATGAAACAGTGTTTATTTTCTTTTGCTCCTTCTGTAATCGCACAGTTGTTTTATTTCATAGTTACAAGGCCCTACTATCGAAATGTAATAATTTCGATGTAGAACAACGACACCCCCGCATAGAAGATACTTGTAATAAACATCTGTCTTGTTGTCAACTATAACACTCAAAATTTAATATTTTAGATTGTGACATGATAATTCACATTCTTATTGACATAAACTTCTTTTAAATGGTCCACATATTTGGGTTTCTAAATATTACAAAAATGTTATACTCAAGTGACAGGAGATACTATATATATATGTATTTATACATTCTTTTAGTTATTTTCAATTTTTTATGTTATTAATCAAAATGCAGATTTAGCTCCTGATTTTACTATCTTTTTCATTGGTACATGGATTTGGAAATTCAAACGGAAATACAGGATCAAATAATCAGTACCTCACAGTGAACGAATTTGTTGACGCCAAGGCAAAATTGCAAAGCAGAATTGATACCTTAAATCATGAAATGGAGCAATCGCGACAAGATACAAGTAAAATGTTGAATATTTTTACGGGGCAAGAACAAAAAAAACGGAAACTAGGCTAACTATCAAAAGAAGTCAAACGCATGTATGCACAAACACACATACATATGTAAATTTAGATAATTACATGTATCAAGTCTAGTATAATGTCTTACGATGTTATCCATTTGACAGGTATAGAATTCAAATTTGTCAAATACTTCAGACGACTATTTCAAAATAATAAGTTTTCATTTGTCGAAAGACATTGAATTCTGTCTGCTATATACAATACTTTATCGCAGCTGCACTGACATCATATCCATCATGTTCGTATAAGTAACTGTACGTTTTAAACAAAAGAAGTGTTTAAGTCGGCTTCTTTCTCCGCACTAGTACACAGGTGATGGCCGATACGCCGAAGGCGTCGAGGCTTTTACCTGTGTACGAGTGTGGAAAAAGATGACTCTCAGATTCAATAAAGTACACTTCTTTTGTTTAAAACGTACCGTATCTAACCTGTACCACAGAAATTATTAATTCTTGTATATTATACATTATGTTTTGTTATTTTGAAGTATAAGTATTTAAAATTACAACTTCAAGGTGTGTGCTTACATGGCGTTAATGTTAAGATTGTTGGCTCAGAATGCTGATTGCATATCTACGGGGTTCAAATCCGGCCAAGACCAAAATGTGCTTTTTTCAAATTTTTATGTAAAGGTATCGAATGGTAATAGTTAATTTCGAGTTCATTATGTGGGGTCTCGTTAGCGTAATGATTAAAACCGATTGAAATTAGTCAGTAAGCTAAAGGCATCTTACAACTTTCTAAATGTTATACAATTTTCTTTAATCTGTTTTCCAAAAGCAATTTCAAAAATTAAAATACAACGAATTAACAAATGATTTATTTGGTGTCCGTAGCGTAGTGCGCAAGGTTCTTGGTACTGATAATCGGATACTGTAGTAAACACTCGACTTCAATGTTCGAGGCTAGTAATCTCGCAGCATTTTGAAGACTTAAAATGATGCGCTGTCATTAAGATTTTCAAAATAAAGTATGCACTCATGCGGAGAAAGTGGCTGGTAACTAAAAGCACTCGTACAGATAAAGGTGCCGATAACTAAGCTGGGAGGCCTGAAAGAACAAAAGGTTCGCAGGGGGAACTCGTACACACGCTTTATATAAGACAAAACTTTATCTTATATAGTAGGTAATTCATGTAGAAATCTTTTATACGGTTAGGCGTTGCGGAATCGTATAAAAGATTTATATTTGTAGCTCAACTCCCCATGTTTTCTTTTTAAATATAAATTACTATGAGATATAAATGAAGTAATCACAAACTTCAGACTAGAATTCGATATTTTCTCTTTAAGGATGTTAGCTGGTCATGTTTATGCATTTCTGTCAGATTTTCGGATTTCTCTGGTTTTATCCATTTAAAAGCTTAATAATGTTTTGCCCGGTGACCCCCTAATTTTATTCCATAATTTCATTTTATTCATCTTTTGGAGCATTCTGACAAAATTTTATTCCATTGGTGTTATTTTGTCACATTCATTATTTGATAAACATTCCTCATGTTAAACCTATGAAAAAAACAGAGGAGTTCAGTTTCCCCGCCATTTTTTCAAACACTTGTATCCAAGTAATTTCATCGATAACCTGTCAATTTTTGGGCTTAAATTACTTCTTTTACAATTTTCTAGCAAAAAAATCACATTTGATAGGAATCCTTGTTATTTTAAAATTGACCAGCGAAATCCTTAAATATAAATGATTCTGAAATATGAATGAAATAATTCACTAACTTCAGCATTCGATTTTTTTTTTTGGGGTGGAGGGGTTTAACTCATAGTTTTATGTTTGGTGTTTTTTTTAATCATCCCTTTATTTTATTTATTTTTAGGGGAATTGCAAATCTTGTGACTTAGTATGTATTTCAGCTGTTTTTATGTATTCAATACTGTACGATAAATACTGTATTTCAGTTTCCTTGACAGCCTGTTTAAAAGGTGATGAATACAACAGTACCCGACAACCTGGATACATCATCAAGTTTTTCAGACAATCGGAGTCACGTTGGAATCAACAACTTATCTGATGACGTAGGCACATTTTGTGCCTAACAGTTGGCAATGACATTAGACTGATTGGCAAAATGATGATGAACCAACGTTAAATGCCAACGACAACATGATCATATCTTTAGCATTAATCCAAAGTTGGTCTAACGTTGGCTTGCCTTTTGGACTTATTGCTAAATCTCGAGTTTATAATATGACTGTCATATTCAGTGTACGGATGATACAAGTGAATTATTACGATACTATTTCCTTGATATATTGAACTGACTGGGACCAAAATTTGAATGAAAAAGTAAAAAATAACCAGGCTAACATTTATTAAAAGATTTGATCATAAAAAACCAGTTGGTTTGCAACGCGGACAATAAAAATGCCTCTCTCAAAAAATCAAATGGTCCCTTCCCGAGGAAATTAACCAAGTCAGTATCTCGGGGCTGTTCCAAAACAGATTTTATTTCTACATCTGCTTAAATCTTTTTTTCATGTAAAGCTCTGTCCTTATTACATCTTTAAACTTTTGTTTGGCATTTTTTTTTCTCTAACAGCACTTGCACATATTTTGGTTTATGGTCATTCGAATGTTTTGATTTAAGGTAGTTCGATCCTAATAAAAATATCATACTGTATCTTTTTCTTTTTAGATATTTTTTAGGTCTAAACCTATATACTCAAAAAATAAAATAAAAATGATATGTCATTGATCATCTTTTCCTGTTATCTGGCTTTGAAAATCAGGCAAATTCAGTTTTTTTCACCAATATATACAAAGAATATATAGGGAACTGTGAGGACATGCTTATTGTTTATCTTTCATATAAAATAAATATCAGATAGATTTTTTAAATTTTTTGATATTTCAGAGATGTACACCTATGCTATCTGTCACGCTGAAAAAATCTATATGTCACCGTTCGATTAAGAGAGATATTTTATATATTTTACGAAAAAGACAATATTTACGGGGAAAGGGAGCTAATTCGCGGAAAAGTGTATGTCAATCTATTATGACGTCACAGTGAATAGGCCAATACAGGAATATTCCGGTTTGAAAATCAAGTCAATTCCGCATCCGACTCGTGTTTTGCGAATGCGCCAATCGAATGCGCCGTGTATTAGTGTCGAACTACCTTAATATGCACTAAAGAGACATAAATTGTCGACATGGTCATCTAAAATCCAATTTACAGGAACCTCGGTTCTAATAAACCAATACGGAGTAACATCGTTATATTTGGGTGAACTTCAGAAAAAAAAACGGAAAAATATTTTTGAAAATCTTTCATGTATAATAATCATCTATATGTTTTAAATAACAAAAATACCGAAATAACTGTTAATTTATCTTCTGCATATGCGCATTTCGACAACTTTTGTCTCATCAGTGCAGATAAAACCAAAACATTTGAAAGTCCAATAACCTAAAACGTGTCAAAGCTGAGAGAGAACAAATAACCAAAAAGGATCTAAATAGAAAAGCCAAAATTCAGCTAAGGACAGAGCTATGCACGAGGGAGATACTCCTTAGTTTTAAACAGAATTTTATAAAATTTAGATATTGCAAGTTTCAATAAATAAAAAAGATATCAGACGAGAAGGTAAAATCTACCCATGTATACAACTTTACTGTAAAATAAAAATAAAAATTGTTTGTCGCCATTTTGGCTGGTTGACTACGAAGCTATTTTTGTTGATAATAACTATTTAAACAAATGACCACATATTGAGTAGACAACAATTGCACAGTAACTAAATTGCCAAACATATTAAAAAGAGCTCTTGCAAGGGATCACAAAAAAGTCTTCAACATGAGATGACCTCTTAAGGAGCACTTGATACTATCTTTAAGTGAAGATGTAAAGTATTGTGAAATTATTTGTTTGGCCAATCATAAGAAAATCTTTTGTTCCGACCTCTTCATGTCATATAAATGTAATATTTTGGAACACTGATAAGATTATAATGTTAACATTTTTATAACGAAATGCATGACTAATTTCTTTAGTTCTTTTGCGCAAATTTGGACAATGACCAACTGTTTTGTTTACCTGCTTTTAACTAGTTTGTCTTCGTGTTTCGTTTTCGGCTCTCGTTTGCCATTAGTGGATAATAATATGCGGGCACCTCTGATAGTTGACATTGATTTGTCCAACATTAATCAGGAATTAAAAGGATACATAGACAGCGAAATAAAAACAGAAGTAAAGGAAACGTGTTTCAAAAAAATTGAGCATGCAGTGACACATAAACAAACAAAATTGAAATCAGAGCTGCTAGAAGATATATCTGAGGCAAACAGACAAACTCAAACGCGGTTTTCGTCCCTCTCCAAAATTTTAGAATCACAGTTCAAACAGTTGGTACAGAATTTAAAAAATGAGAATGAAGATTTGAAAAAACAACTTAAGGAGAAGAATAAAGAAAAAACTGATGGACTTATTTCAAAAGTTACCGAAATGTTGTTTGATTCAAAGAAAAAATATGACAGCGATATGTCTACTCTCAATAAAGATATTGAAACGAAATTGAATCAGCTTAAACAAAACTTTGCAATAGGACGCGAAACTTTCGAAAATAAAGTCCTGCAGAAATACAGTGATAGCACTGGTGACATCAAAAAGGAGATCACAGAATTTAAAAAACAAGTTACATCTGTTCAAAAACGAGGTAAGAATTATTTTTTGAGCGCGGGGATTCGTGGAAACTAAACTAAAATTTTTAGGTCAAGATAAGCCAATAAGGGATCAGATGATTCATATATCTTAGTGGATATACAGTTTTCTGTTCATTGTCTTCTAAGTGTGTTGGTTTTATCTGCACTGAAGAGACATAACTTGTCGAAAGAGTCATCTTCAGAAACAAAATTTACGGTGATTTCTGAATGTTGTTATTTACTTTATTTTTAAAACCAAAAAAAAAGGTGTTTAAATTATACATGTATCGTATCTAATGTCATAATTTTTTATCTGTCATTGTACATGTTGTACTAAACCACCTGTCCCCGTGTTTCATATATTTAGTACTTTCTTGTAATTACAATTAATAAAGATTAACAATCAATTGTCCTCGTACATATTACTTCTGGTTATAAGCATAACTTTTCCTTGTCCACAATAATATTACATAATAAATATCAAATCTTACCTGTCAGTCCACATAAGTTTCACCAATCGTTTGTTCTCGTGTTTCGTGGTTATTTACAACTGTCCAGGCATCATACCTGTTTATGATTATCTATCACCTGTCATCGAGCTTCTTGGTAATAGCCTTAATATCCTGCCCCTGCCAATTTCTCACCTTTTCCAAATTTAATCAAATTTCGTTCTCCCAGTAAAACATGAAAACCAACGACTTAAAAGGACAGATTCTATATTAATCCTAAATAGTGAAGTTCATTATAATATTTCCTATCAAAATGGCCGAATGAGGCTTCAAAAAGGACTATTTTGTTTCTTGATATTTGGGTTATTGGATGTGGTTTGTTTCCATTGATTTTTTCACTTTTTTACCTTTTTGGGATCATTTAGGGCTTACTATATGATGTGAGGTTCTCACTGTGTTGAAGACCATATGGTGACCCCTAGATGTTTTGTTTTTGGTCGTTTTAACCTGGATATGGGATGTTGTCTCCTTGACATTTACCCCATTTCCTTTCTTTTTCATATTTCCTGTTCCGCATGCACAACCTTATCACTTCCACAGCTGGTCACGTGACGTCCGCTTCCTGTAACGTGACTTACGCTGACGTCACTTTCGGTCTATTTTACTTCCGTAGTCGTCATTTCCGGCATCACCTCGACAAATAATAGGCAAAATGCGCTGATATACTTCAATCGTTTTTTGAATCTCGATTTATTTTTCTGCTTTGTTGTTTCCCAGTGTATTCAATGAAAGATGCCTGAGTTATAGGTTGCTGTTTAATCTACCATTCCTTTTTAAATTCCTGTACAAAGTCAGGATCATTCGAGTTTACAATTTTATATGTGGTTTTGCACCTAGTTTTTGTGGTTTTATATGTGGTTTTGCACATACTTTGTCTTTTGCCGTTTTTATTTTGCTATAGTTTGATAATATTGTTATAACCATCATTCATATTTTATAAAATACCTGTAAGACGGAGGCCTTATGTTCACAGACATAACAAAATTTTTAATATATATCAACACTGTGTCAACTCATTAACTCAATCTTTAAATATATATCAATTCAAGTTGCAGAGTATCTACACTGAACACTTTTAAAAACTTGTTATCGGTGGTTCAAAATCTCATCCAAAAGAATCACAATCGTGTATTAGTTAACGTAAAGGAATGGCGATGGTCGGCAAATTAAGTCCGAGATTTTGGAATTTGATAATTTAAAGCGGATACTCCCTGGTTCACGCACATAAGTTTCATATAACAATTTATTCTTATATACAAATATTTAAAACTATAAAATGTACATCATGACACACATTTCTCATCATAGAAATTCCCTTTTAAAGCTTCACGTACAGAGTTTTTGTTTTAAAATTTTGGTAAAGAGAACTCAATTTTGACAATAAATCATATGGAATTGCAGCGATTTATTGTAATATCAAACTTTGTGTAACCGGGAATAGTTGTCCCTAATATGTTTAAATGTTGTGTAAATTGCTATTTTTGCTGATTTTTCTGTCATTTACAATTCTGAAGATTTTGTCAATTACGTCAATGTTCAAAAGTAATCTGCGACAAGTCTCAGTTAAACTAAGATTGGCGTATGACATTTTCGCCGATTTAAAAAATTATTCAATTTTTTATGTGCGCCAATTTTACTTTTCATGTGAGCCTTTTTAAATGACACAAGGAATCAGCTACTTGCAGTTTGCAGCAATCGAATGTATATTGGTAAAATATGGAAGCAACTGGAAATAATAACACATTTAAAATGAGTTGATTTTTCTGAATTTTGTTATTTTTGAAATCGCGAAAGTTGAAAATTCCAAGATAAAACTTATAAGTTGAAATTTAAAATAAAGCAAATTTAAATTAAGTATCAAACAGTTCAACAATAAGTTGAAGATCTTGGATTAACCTGGCTATAAACTGTAAAGCATAGTACTGTGTCTTACTGTTACTGATGTACATTAAGAAAGAGTGACTCCATGTTTTGACGGAATAAATATGTACTTGCTAGAACAGTCGAATTTATTTTCTTCAATTTCATTTTTAATCCCCTGTGCACTTTACTTTCAAATCTAAAAAGTTCAGCGACATTTTTTGCATTTCAGTTGTGGAGTTATTTTCTGATATTTGACCTTATATTACAGGTAAAAAATCGACACAAATGCAAAACACCGATTTAGAATTATAGTTTTCATAACGAGAAAGAATTGTATATCGATGGATACCAACTAGAGTTATGTAATTTCAAAATATAATAAACGAGCCTTCGGCGAGTAAATTATATATGAAATTAAATAACGAGAGTTGATATCCAGGGATATACAATTCTTTCTAGTTGTTAAAACTATTTCTATTTCTCTATTTCTCTTTCGAACTGCTGTTTTTGTTTCAAATAACAACATCGCTGCTAGGTAACGTAAATCACGGCCAACGAGATTTCAAAGTTGTCCAATAGAAACGTCGAAAAAGTAATAGCACATCTTGCGTGATGTGTTATTACTTGGCGCTCGACCAATGAAATTCCTGTAAAAGCAATTCAACAAGTTCATATCTAACTCCAGGTTCAAAGTCTCGTTGTGAACCACAAATAACTATTCGTGCAAGAAATAGATAATAATCGTGCATCATAAGAGAAAGCGTATTATTCTTTGTTCTGTATGAAAATAAATCACCAAACATTTTAAAAATCCGCTTAATTGTACTAAGGGTTTTAAATCACAGTTTATTTATTCACAAGTTGTACGAGTGTGCCTTTTGCGGTAGTGTGTTATTTATAATGGTTAAGACACTTGGTGTAGCCTGATTGACAATTCCGAATATTCAATTAAAAATTACAACTAAAAAAAATAAAATTTCCATCGGCCGAATCAACAGATTAAATGTCTCCTGTTCTGCATGCAACATCCGTTACGTGCAAAATGTAAAACAAAGGTACAAGTCGTGCACAAGTCAAGTTCGATAATTTAGATGAAATGACTAAATTCAAGTTTTATGTTTGCAAATCAATTGCAAGCTTCGAAATCATTATACAACAAACTGGTACTGGTAACATTACAACCGTCTGAGTTATAATTGTAATCGCTTCTCCTCATATTTCTGATTGTATAGATTTGCGCGTAGTAATAGTTAGCGGAGTCTCCTTCGAAATACGATATGTTCAGAAAGAAAGTATCAATTTTGATATATGTACTCATTACAAGTTTGTAAATAATACCAGGAGAATATCATAATTATGAATATTATACATGAAATATTGAACAAACTACACAGAATTCGTTTTTGTTTAGTTTTTGTGTGTTGCTTCAGTTTTTGGTTGTTTTGGGGTTATCCCGTTATTTTTTAATTTTTTTTTTGGTGGGGGGAATTTCAAAATCTGTTGACTTGCTAAGAATGGTTATGTTTTCAATATTGTATGGTTGTAAATACTGTATTTCAGTTTCCCTAACAGCCTGCTTATATTCAGATGAAAATGGCTTTACCCGACAACCTGGATATATCATCAAGTTTTCAGACATCCGAAATAAAGTTGGAATAAACGACATATCGCCATTTAATAACACCGGAAGGTTTACATGTGAGAAAGACGGACTTTATCTAGTCACTGTGACATTCCTGACAACAAAGAGATATGGAAGAGTTGGAATCTATAAAAACGGATATTTATTAACGGCTACTTTTACTTCTAATGTGAACAACGGTAAAACATATTCTGCTACAGCGGTGACATCGGTTGAGTTACTACAGGGTGATACTATTTCGATAAGAGTCCAAAAGAATGCTGTCTATATCTATGCCGCATATTGGCAAGAGTCTTGTATCACAATCATTAAAGTGATGTAACGTACCATTGTTTTTACAATATATGGAAAGTGAAATTTGTAATTTATTTTGACAATATAATTGTCATTGATTTATTATTTGCTTTATTGTGAATGGTTGAAATAAAATAAGCACATGTAGATAGAATAATATAGACTTAAATGTGAGGCCTCAATTTCATCTTCTTATTTAAGTTAAATTTAGAATGGTTTGCATTTGTATTAAGTTTGAAAATATTTGAAAAGCCAAAACTATTCTCATTAAAATATCTACTGCACAGTGTGGGAGCGGAAGTGTACAGTATTTTTGTAATTTTCATAATTGCGATTTGTACAGGCGTAAATCAGGTAGTTGCTAGGGGTGTTTTCTCAAGCACGGCATTGAAAATGTTGAAATTTAGATGTTTCCTTGGTCACTCTTTTAATGTAAACTTATTGAATTATCGACCGTAAGCTGAATTATTAAAAGATGTTAAAAACAGACATAAAATCAGTATTTAAGATTTACAAACAGAATTGATCAGTGACGAGTTCAGAAAATGTAAACAAATAATGTGTGATTCAAGGGTTAATTAAGAATAATGACATTACATTTTATGAATGCTTGTTAATATTTTAATAGCAAAATGATCTATCTATGTCATCTAATATTTTTCATACAAAAATGCGATCTTGTTATTGAATAAAACACATATGTGTTACTTGTCATGTACAGGTACTTGCCAAAAATTTGTACAGGTAGTTGCGACTATAAGTGAACTAGTATATTCGATATTATAAATAGTCATGAAGGAAGTATAGGACCATTTAGCGGTGCATTTTGTTTCTATGTTGTGCCATTTTCAGAATACGTTCCAATTTTGTCGAAATTCGTGTACGGTAGTCTCTGGTAAGTTCATTTCCTATGAATGAAATTTATATATGCTACACTTGTATGTTTTCTGACATTCTAGCAGTCGAACATGGCAGTAAATAGCCATTTTAAAGGACCATTGCGACAAAGTCTGTTTCTGAGAACGTCTTTGAATGTGTTTCAATGCGTAATCCATTTGGTCCCATTTCAGACCACCTTTCAATAATATTTAGGCAAGGGTTCCCTTAACAATTTATGTAATAAATACTGCTGAAATCAAAACATTAGAAGACCCCTTTCAAAAAGATTTGGGCAGAGTTCTCCTTATTAACTAATGCATTCATATTTCTGAACACAAAACCTAAAATTTGGCAGAATAGTTTTTATCTAAAATTTCAGTTTTCTTGTTTGGTGTCCATGACAACTGAAAGTTCCACCATCCAGTATAACCTATATCAGACCCCCATTCAAAAACAATTTGGGCAGAGGGTCCCCATGTAATCTAGGCAATACATATTGCTGAAATTAAAAACATTTTGAGCCACGTTTAAAAAAAATATGCAAGGGTTCCCTTATAATCTAGTTTATATATTGCTGAACATATAGCAGAATACTTTTTCCTAAATTACAGTTTTCTTGTCTGGATTCCATGGCAACTGAGAGTTCAGTCATCCATTACAATCCATTTGAGACAACAATTAAAACAAATTGACAGGGGTTCCCCTTATAATCTAAGTAATACACATTGCTGAAAACAAAACATCCCCTTTCAAAAAAGGCAGAGGTTGCTCTTATTGAATAACTGAAATCATAACATGTTTGAAGAAAATTAAGAAATTCCAATAGTCTTATTATCTCCCCTTTTAAAACTATCACTTTTCATTATATATATTTTTAAATTAAAAGACTAGAGAGATCCAAAAAATGTGTTGATATACATAATTAGAACAATTTGATATATAGTAGAAGTTTTAGTAATAAAATGAATATTTCTAAATGAAAAATAAACTGTTGCAGCTATTTTTGTTATTAAATCATATCAAACATGTGATTTTAGACTTGAATGATTTCTAAATTACCTGCAGGCGGCCATCTTGTATGGTAAGGACCTACTGGACAGCTTTTTAGACATTACCATCTAACCACAATTGTGACTAATTTTTGTCTTAAATGAACTTAGTAGTTTCTGCGAAGATCTTTAAATGTGTTTCCGTAGGGTCCAATGTTAAATTATGTTCCCCGATGGCGTCCTTTTTTGGTGGCCATCTGAGATTAGGTACAGACCTCAGGAATACCTTTTTGAAGATCTTTGAATGTATTCTTCATAGGGTCCAACGTTAAACTATGTTCCCTGCTCGCAGCCATCTTGGACGAGGTACGGACCTGAGGGATATCTTTTTTGGAAGGGACCATCTTAGGACCATTGGCGCTAAGTTTGGTTATAATTGTACTGGCAGTTTCGGAAAAGAAGATCTTTGAATGTGTTCTCCATAGGGTCCAATGTTAAAACTATGTTCCCTGTTGGAGGCCATCTTGGATAAGGTACGGACCTGCCGGATACAATTTTTAAAGGGGATCACACAAGGGCTATTGTGACAAGTTTGGTTCAAATTGGCCAATTGCTTTCAGAAGAGAAGATATTTTAATGAAAAGTTTACGACGGACGGACGCTAAGTGATGGCAAAAGCTCATCCATAGCCAGGTGAACTAAAAAGCATGTCCTGTGTTATACAAGTCCTATCTTATACTATGTTTAATACTGATATTCAGGTTCTGAAAGAAGTTTCAAAATACAAATACACAATTGTTGGACATATTCAAAATGCGGTATTGAAATTGACCAGGCTCAGCTAGTGATTAATTTAAGAGATGATTTTGTTTATTTCTGAGCTGATTTCATATTTGGTATGCTGTATATACACGAGTAAATCAAGTTGTCAGTTTGACTTTTTCCTGTTTGACGGAATATGGACTTTGTTACAAAATGTAGAGTGACATTTGCTTTATCACATTTTTCATATAGTCTGGCTATAGAAAGTCAAAAGAGTCAGTTTTGCTTCAACTTGGGAGTCTTTCATCTGTGCGTCCGTAGCTTCAATATGAGTCTGCCATTTAAAAATCGCATTTTCACATGGCAAAATTTGAAGGAAATAGTGGTGTCCGCTTTAAATATATGGATTATTGCCACGGGCCTTTGATATCACTTGGCACCAATTTTCTGTTAGTCCATCATAAACTTTTCTTTCAAATCTTTTATTCTGAAACCACTATGCCAATTAGAACCTAACTTTTCCACAATGGTCCTTGGGTGATCTGCTTTAAATTCATAACTGGCAGATCCTCATCCTATCAATGATGGCTCCAACGGATACATTATGGAGACGATGGAAACCACATGCATTCAAGGAACTTCTTCTCTGAATCTACTGGTCCAATTAGGAGAATGCTTAGTCCAAACAGCCCCTAGACGGTCAAAAACATTTCCAGTATGTTTTTGTTTTATTTTGATTCTTGTTTTTTTAGACATATCACCTTACTGGTCGCTAGTTTGTTGGTCGCTAGTTTTAGTTTGGTAGGTATCCAGAATTTCAGTACCTAGCCCAGAATTTCTGCCAGTAAGAGCATACTTTAGTTAACAAGAGACGTTATAGACAATTCTACAAATCTATGAAACTACTTGTCCAGTTAGAGCAAAAATTAGTCACAATGGTCCTTGAATGGTTCCTCTTAAAAAGGCATCCAGCAGGTCAGTGCGTCATCCAAATTGAAAAAAACAACATGCAAAGACATTCTATGCTCATTAGGAACTACTAGTCCAATCTGAACCAACCTAGTCACAATGTTCCTTTGATGGCTTCAATCTACAGCCTTGGTATTTAAATTTCAATCGCTGGACTTTGAATCTACAACGCTGGAGATTAAAGCTACAGTGCTAGAGTTTGAATCTATAGTGTATGACTTAAAATCCACAGCGATGGCATTTGAATCAACAGCTCTTATAATGACATTGAATCTCCAGTGCTGATCTTTAATCTACAGCAATAGACTTCGAATGATCAGAATCACAGCGGTTGACTTTGAATATCCAGCGCTAGACTTTGAATCAACAGCGCTGGACTTTCATCTTCATTTATGGACTTTAAATATACAGTGCTAGACTTTGAATCAACAGTGCCGGTCTTTATATCTCCATTGCTGGACTTTAAATACACAGCTCCGGACTTTGAATCTCAGCGCTGGACTCTAAATACTTTGATCTACAGCATTGGACTTTTGAATCCATACGATTCTAATAGGTCTAAAATATGTAAGTGAGGCACTCCCATGTGTGAAGGTAATAACGGTGCCGTTGCACATACTACAAAAGGGTAAAAAAGAATAGAGGGGGCAAGAGGGGTTTAATTAACAGGCGAACAATCTTTAATTTTCCAAATAACATTTAACAAGCAGCTGAAAATGCAGAAAACACTTCAGCAAAAAGTCCCCCGCCCCATTGGCAGTAAACAGTGTTCTTTATTCCCCTTTAACAGTTAAAAAAAAATAACATTCCAGAAAACACCAAATAGTCCAAATAAGCAAACAACTGATTTATTTCACCAAAACATTTGACAACCAGCTGAAAATACCCAAAACACATGAACAGAAAATGTCTTGCCCCAGTGCCATGGCGGACCCAGGGGTGGATTGGACCGACCTTTTTCTGGAGAAAAATTAACTTCGTGCAGAATTCTGGCAAAAATGACAAAAAAACAAAAAGTTGCCTAGAAGTACCCGCCTTTTCCGAAAGCTAGATCCATCACCATAGAAGAATATTCTACTTCGTCCCCCCCCCCCTTTTTCGTTAACAACCATAACTTTAAGATATCAGCATAGTAAAACAGAATATGCATGTATATTCAAGTTCCCATGCATTAATTACTTCGATTTTGATTGTACAAATACACTAAAACATGTAAATGAAGCACTACATCAAGAATGGCCGTTCCGGTTGTCGAAAATACTAGAAAGAAGAAAAGATAAATTTACTGGGGCACTTGGGAAGCCCGGCCGTGAAAGGAGGCGGGGATTTGAATCCCATTTTGCTGGAGGAAAATGGAGAAAGTTCGCAAAATAGACAAAAAGTGGCCTGGAACCAGTTTTTTTTCTGAACCGCCGATTTTTCCGCAGGATACTCTATTATAGCTGAACAGTTTCAAAGTGTCACGCATATATTCTTGGGTAAATACCACTTTCTTACTTTTTATGAATGAATTGCGCCGGTTGACCAGGGGTCATTTGGCGCAAATTGCGTCACAAAATATTGTGACGTTGGAAAATCTATATTGTGACATCAAAATTTTCCGGGAAAATTCACCTACTGGAATGTCGTCTATTGTCATGACTAACGACGGTACTTTTGATAACGTCATAGACAGTTTGACGACAATTTTTGCAGCGTCATAGAACAAAACGTCATACTTTACGGGGTAAAATGGCTGTTTCACCTGTGAATACATAGACGATTTCATCTTTTCTTTACCCTGTAAGTGTCATATTAGAATCGAAATAATTCACGGGAGCGTGAATATATGTTGATTTTACCACGGGTT
>MJUU01005814.1:42838-56985 GCA_002080025.1 Modiolus philippinarum
AAAAAAAAAACAAAAACAAAAACAAAACAAAACAAAATAATACAAACCAAAGGCAAAAAAAACAACAAAAAACAAAAACAAATAAAAAACAAATACAAAAACAAAACAAAAAACAATTGAAAAAATACAAACAATCAGAAATTAACTATAAATACTGCGAGCAGTGCTCATCAATGTATACCCCGCTCCCCCATTTGATTCTCGAAGTAAAACAAAATCAACCCCCCAAAATATCAAGTCAAATCAAATTTCTAAATAGCTGACGCACAATGGCAATATAAACTGAACGCTCTGTGCAAGTTTCATAGAATTTCACTAGGTGGTCTAGCAAGAGTGGTCGCCACAAAGTGTGTACCCCTACGACGGACGGTAAGAAAATCAACAACTAAAAAATTCAAGTAAAAAAATTTAAATACCTGGTGCACAATGGCAATTTGCACTGAACATTCCGTACAAGTTTCAGTGAATTTCACCAAGTGATCTAGGAGGACTTGTCACCACAAAGTATGTAACCCCCATGGTGGACAAAACAACCCCCCCCCAAAAAATAATAATTAAAGTAAATCGAATTTATAATTAGCTGGTGCACAATGGCAACATGAACTGAATATTCTGTGAAAGTTTCATTGAGTGGTCTAGGAGGAGTTATAACCACAAAGTGTGTACCTGGAGGAAAGACGGAGTACCGAACGGACGGACGGAGGGACGAACGGACACCATGATCAGTATATACCGCCCGCTTAAGCGGTGGTATAGAACATACATACACACACACACGCAAGCGCACACTAAACCACAAAAATCAACAATTAAGGAAATAAATTTTAGTAACAATGCCCGAAAGATTGCATGTCATAACTGAACAGTTAAGCAACAAAAAATATCACTTATTCCAAAATTTCATTTTTTTCAAAGTTTGCAGTTTCAACCTGTTATAAACGGAGGTTTGACGTACAATCAGCATCATACGCTCCAGTAACAGAGCATCTCAGATGACATGCAGTACTTTCGTTTTATGAAACAATTTATCAAAAGAACTTTTACTTGAATCACTCTTACTGTAACAAAGAGATTAAGGATGTTCGCTGGTCATGTTTATTTATTTCTGTCAGATTTTGGACTTCTTTGGTTTTATCCATTTAAAAGATTCATTTTCTCGCGTTGCACCCCTATGTTTTCCCTTAATTTCATTTTAAGCGTCTTTTGTAGCATTCTGACAAAATTGTCTTCAATTGGTGTTATTTGTCATATTCACTATTGGATTAACTTTGCTCATGTTAAACCTATGAGAAATGCAGAGGAGTCCAGTTTCCGCAATCTTTTTTAAACTCTTATCTCAAAAATAACATCGGTAACCTATAATTTTATTATGCCTATATTGCTTTTTTTCAATTTTCTAGCAAAAAATCCCCTTGAATGAAAGTTCTTGTTATTTAAAATTGACAAGCGAACATTATTAATTTGAAGTTTATATATTATAGCAGCCATTTTAGACTTTATTGTTCCGAAATAAGAGAAGAAATAGCTAGTATGAGAGCAATCTTAACATCTTTCGTAATAGAGTGCATTTGTTTCCGTCCTGGCTCCTTGTAATATTTTATAACTGCATTTCCTGTGTTCATAAACATGGATGTAGACATTTTTACTGGACCGCGCAAGAGAGCAGGTACCATGTGCTGTTATTTCAAATCCAAGACAAGCTGCATGCTGCACACAGAGGGCGCCACATCTGACTTTGTTTGTCTTTGTCATCCCAATGTTGAGACGCGATAGAGGCTTCTTATTTTCTTGAAAACAGTATTGGTACTTTGCTGCAAATATAATTTGATAATACCCAGTAACTTTACATTACAAGTTTATAATTTAATTATATTTCTGTAATTAGATAACAGGAAACACCTACAATGGTGGAAAAGCACAGTGACATGCCACAATCCATCAAGTAACTGCACAAAAAGACAAATAAAAGACAAAAGACAAACAAAAAACGATAGGAACTGGGGACAGTCGGACTTGGTGCCGGCACTAGCAAAAGTCTGCGGTACGGTTATATCTATTTATGGGTACCAAAACCTCCCCTTTCTCTGTCCCGTTTCCCTATAGTATAAACACAAACGAACTAAACAGAACGCGGGTAAACTATTAACTCCATGACCACAATCTCGAAAAGGTAAGAAGGTGACAAAAGTAATACTGAAAGATGGGCCAAGGAGAGTTTGCCGCTAAATCTACTTCAATTCAAAAAGTAGCTAAATTTTAAGCGATGACATGACATTGACAAAAACACAAAGTATGATTTCGATTTTTAAATCTAACCATTTATTGTACATTTTATCAAACTAAGGAGTATATCCCTCTCGCGTAGCTCTGTCCTTAGCTGATTTCGTCTTTACTATTTAGATTTTTTTTAGTAATTTGTTCTCTATCAGCTTTTACATGAATATATCAGTATTGGGATTTCCAAATGCTTTGATTTGATCTGCACTGATGAGACATACTTTGTCGAAATGCGCATATGCAGGTACTAAATTAACAGTAACTTCGGAATACTCAAATGTGCAAAAAATACAATAATACGAAAAGTGCAGAATATCATTTCGACAACTTATGTATTTTTTATGCAACTAAAATCAAAATATTTAGGGACCGGAAATCAAAAATTTATTTACAAGTTAAAATAATTCAAATAAACCCACTGTGAATCCATCATTTTGAAAAAAAATCATTTAAACTGTGGTTTTTTTATATGTATTGATGCTTATTTCTGAGTTTGCAAAAGGAAATGGAAATGAGAAATTTTCATGATTTGTCGTCAATGAAATTTAGATTAATTGGAGAGAAACCATATTCGAAATCAAGTAGTAAAATAGCACCCGTATCAAGCAAGAGAAATACAACTTATAGTTCAATAAAGGTTTAGCAATTATATAAATGTATAAAAATACAAGAATAGTCAAGCTGCATATTAGAGACGTCCGGATAAGCTACTTTACTTAACGTATTTTAACGTAAACAACTTAACTAGCATAAGGCTCGAGTTATCTCGCTTTTTAATTTGAGAGAATGAGATTTTTTTCAAGAATCTAATTCTAAAATTGTAGGTTAAAGGAATCAATATTAAACTGGTATATGATTGGAATTTTAATCACAATACTCTAGTATCTTTTTGATAGCTATGAACACATTGCCAAAAGTAAGTTGTATATTTAAAAAGAACCAGAATTTGCCTTTATTATATGTACCTAAGTGTCACTTAGTGATAAAATTAACTTTTTAGAGACACACATACATATACATGCTGCAAAAATATTGTCTTTGGGATTCAAGAATGCGGTACTTTCGAGAGATAAGAGCTATTGAGACAGAAATGAGTCGACCTCAAACCTCAAAAACGAGTAAGCCGGAATTAGACTTGATTCCTGACATACATCCCAACTTGAAACAAAATAATTAATTATTCGAAGTGTACTTTGATATTCGTCTTATGACGATGGTTTTATTATATGTTTAGTTAACGTGTAGCGCTTGAAAATAGATTAAACAATCGTGTATACACTTAGATCAACAGTTATATATTAATAAGTACTGGTAGTATAATGGAGTACTGTTTTTATGTAATGAAAGAACCTTTCAAGTGACAAACAAAACTCGAAAGTCCATTATTGTAGATTATTTTCTTGGGTTTAGGGATCAGACTCCTCCTACCCTCTCCAACTGTGCACCTGAAATCAAATTATTTAAATAAAACTTTCAGAATAACTTAGTAATACGATAAGTTTTCATTGCAAAAATGATTATGCCATTTGGTCGTGTCTTCATTGCAGTGATACTATTGCATGTTTCGAATTGTCTACAAGTTCTTTGTTACACGGGAATTTACAGTTTGTCAAAAGAACTTTCTGAATAGTAAAAAGTAATATTTTCGAAAACATATATATACATTATTGTTGAATGCACGCATTGTCTTCATTAGTATTTACATTATTTTTTCAAAGATAAAGATTGATGGTTTAATTTTGTTATGTAAAAGAAGACTGGCCTGTGCACATGTATGCGAACGAAATTAAGTGGATGCACAGTTGAAGTAAGCAAAGCCTTGGTGCACATTCTATACCACACAAGCTTTATTTGTGTACGAGAAAACTCGTTTCTCATTTAAAACTATGTTTGCCAAATGATTACGAAGAGCTGAAAAATAGAATTCTTACTTCGATTACACCGACATGTAAAACATATCGACAAAAATTTACCATTATAATGTCTAGCTTCTTGTTGATTTGTCTGTTCATCCGTTTGATACGTCATCTCGTTCGTTCTTAAATTGTCAGAGCCAATGCATATCTTATACAGCAGATTGCACTACATGTATGGGCATTTTTCTGAACTGTCAATAGCATAACTTCATACTGCTTGCTGTAATGGCATGCACATGTACGTTGAAAGTACACGAAGACCATGTAAAATTGTATAGAGCTTCATGGTTTATATAGTGTGAATAGTATTTCACATACCATATAAATGCCTGTAACAGTAACAGTTCTCTAGCTTTGGGGTATATATAAAATAATGCATAAAAGGCACAGGATATTAGGCTGTCCAGGAATAAAAGTTTACATAGGCGTAACACGCTCTAGTGCTTCTCTAGTGTTCCTCAAAACCTAAACACTGTTTTTATTGCCATCACTTTCAGTCCGAAGGTGCTGTTTGAAAAGTGAATGAAAAATGCTGATCAGATCCTTTTATCGACAACAGAAACTAGTATTAACATTTTTGGTAGTCTCTTATAATATACTGGCTGACAGAATTGCACACCAGTAAGATGCAATATACTGTATTTTAAAGTTGCAAATTTAAAAAAAAAAATTGATATTGAATATTGATATGGTAAATACATAATTGCAACAACTTTGAAACATACTGACTGACTTTAAATTGTTCCAAGTAAAATGAATTGACAAATAATCGAAGAAGAAAAAATTAAAGAAATATAATTAAAACCAATGCAAATTATGTGTCTTTTATATACTTTTCATTCTCATTGTAACTTCGGTGTTTGATGTTCGATTTTTCCCTCAGCCAGGTTGAAAAATATATGCTTCGATTAATGGTGAAAGGGATACAATCCAAATACGTTTTAATACAAATACGTTAAAATTCGTATTAAGTTAAAGTTAAGTTGCTTATCCGGAAACCGCTGTACACGTGTTTCAAGGAGTAAACTCTCATCAGCGGCATGAAAATCAAATAATATACATGTTTAAAGCCATAATCCAAAAATACTCAGCGCAGAAGTACTCATTACCAAAATTATCGATATAGAAAACCAAATCCAGTATCAAGGACATCCATCGAGTGTTATATAACATAGGGGTGAATGTTCTCACTTAAAAATGCCCAAGTAACGAAGATTAATATTATGACCATAGATGCAAGCAGATTCGAATATAAGGAGGTGATATTTACTTGAAAACTTGCAAAATATCTTAATTTGTGTAAATTTTGTTTAAAATCTATGGAGTATCTCCCTCATGCAAAGCTCTGTCCTTAGCTGAATTTGGTTTCTATTTAAATCATATTTTGTAATTTGTTGTCTTTCAGTTTTTAACCATCATCGACATATTGGTATTCCAAATATTTAGATTTTATCTGCAATGATGAGACATAAGTTGTAGAAATTGCCATATACAGAAACTAAATTTACAGTAACTCCGGTATTTTGTTATTTGAATAACGTAACAATATGCATAAACAATTTCATATCTAGCCTTTTCAAAAACTTTAAACAAGATCTACAACTCTTTCAACACCTATTCTATGCAGTTATAATTCTAAAGATAAGCAATTATTTAGGCAGATAGTTCACAAGTGATTTTTTCCTACCCGATATTTGCCAATCATTCCAGTTTGTGAAGACACCAAATTTGTAATTTCAAAAAACCTGTATTTCTTCCTTGCTTAATAAATAACAAAATACCGAAGTTACTGTAAATTTTGTTTCTGCATATGCGCATTTCGACATTTCAAATATAGTAATAGGTTTTTTGGATGCTTAAAAGAATTTAAAAATAGAATTGGTCCGTATTTCAGTTTCAGCATTAAGAAACAAACAGTTACGGTTATCAACCTGTGGTTCAATTGTCTATATGATGATATCTTTCCTTAAATTCTGTGTTTTTAAAATTGACCAATCATTATTACATTTTGGATAACATTATTTAAATTTTTGCACTTTGTCAAGTTAAAAAAATATATATATATGTAATATGTGTAAAAAAAATGTACATAGATATAGTCCTGAATTTCCTAATTTTATTATTTTAGATTTCTGTTTACATAATCTTTAGGATGAAATTCATTTTGATATCTCTAGTCAGATACTACGAACAATGATAACCGAAAGCCATATGTGCTGTATCACTACTTGACAGAAGAGTTCCAGCCTAGAAAAAGATAACAACACTTTATAAAGAGGGCTATTGTTATGTAATGAGAATGCTAAAGAACAACTAGAGGTGAACTGGAAGCCCCTTTATAGGTTTTAGGAAATGCGATACACCATTAGCATTTTAAAGCTTAGCACGTTCGCTATCCTGTTGTGAAAACAGAATGAAAATAAATTTATAAACAAATTTAAAAAGCATGAAAAGCCACAGGGCATTAAAATAAGAACGCATCATTCAGAAGTAAGGTACTTACAATGTGAACTCCCATGAATACCGGAATGAAAACAGGTGCTCCAGAAGGGTAAGAAGGTGTGAAAATTATGATTTTTTTTATTAAGAATTAATTTTTCGTTATCGTTCTTCTGTTTTATTTATCGTCCCCCGCCGACAAAGATATGCTGGGCGTCCGTGCGTCCGTCCGTCACACTTTTTTTGTAAGCGCTCTCATTCCTGCAAATTTTGACGGATTTTCATGAAACTTATACCAAATGTTTATACCACTTATAACTTGGTAAAGTCCAAAAATCAACCTTGGTCAATACTTTTAGTTATGGGAGTTATGAGACTTTGACTTCAATAATGACTCCGGTATATGAAAAAATGGACCTTGTAAGCGCCTTCATTACTACAAATTTTGACGGATTTGCATGAAATTTATATCATGTGTTTATACTACTAATACCTCGGTCAGGTTCGAAAATCAGTCTTGGTTGATACTTTTTCTCTGAGTTATGGGACTTTGACAACAATTATGACTCCGTTGTATCAAAAAATGGACCTTGTAAGCACTCTCGTTCCTACAAATTTTGACGGATTTTCATGAAATTTACATGAAATGTTTATACCACTAATACCTTGGTAAAGTTCGAAAATTAGCCTCGGTCAATACTTTTTGTTTGAAACAATGACTCCGTTTTATCCAAAAATTGACCTTGTAAGCGCTCTCATGGCTACAAATTTTGACAGATTTTCAAGAAATTTATCTCAAATGTTAATACCACCAATACCGCGGCCAAGTTTGAATATCAATTTCGGTCGATACCATTTGATGGATTTACTGGACTTTGACCACAATAATTTCGCCATTATAAAAAAAATGGGCCTTGAAAGTGCCGAATGCTTGAAAATATTGCAATCTCATATAAAGTATACTTGTATACTGCTTGACCGGTGGGGGGATCCAAGAATTCTATTCTTGTTTATTCAATAAAGTGTGAAATAAAATATGCTTTTCTTTTTTTGGTCAGTATATTATCTGCAAATGATTTAAAATTACCATAAATTCCTGAAATACAGATCAACTTAACAATATCGATCTTTTCTGTGAGAAAGAATATTAAAAAATGGTGGTAATAGCGAGCTCAATGATATCGCGAGAATGTTTAATTTTTCAAGTTAAAGATCATAATCCATGAAAATAAAAATGAACGTCGAGAAAGTTGAAGGTACAGTGTTCCATGGGCGCAGCCATATTGGTCAGTACATCATGTGAAAGGTAAAGGTAATTTAGGCATGTCATCAATCAGGCAAAATAGACGACGATCCTACCGACGTTTATCGTACTAAATGCGACGGAATAGGTATACTCCACGGAATGTCATTGTTTGAAGTGAACAAATACAGACAGTATGCTTGTCTTACTTGAGTCATTTGCCTTTCTGTACTAAAATTACGGTGTGTGGAAGGCGTACAATTTTTTACCCTACGGCTGAGCACATCGAAAATATGAACAAATAGACTTCTTACTGGTCCAAAACCGTTGCAACTCTTTCCAATTTCTGTATACTTTTTAAATCACAATGAAGTTTTAACCAATTCCACAACGTCCATCTTTCGCGTTTATTCAGTCACATTTTTTTCAAAGGAGGGAAAATAGCTTAAAATAGAACCGATTATAACGGTTTTAATTTCACAAGTTTGTTAAAATTATCCATAGAACTAAGAGACTATGGAATAAGAAAAACGCCCTATTCTGACACTAATTGCCCTTTACCATCATATGTTTTTGCTGTAATTCTGAAAAAAATATAGAACTTGCTATTTTACATTCATTTTGAAACACTGCGTTTAAGTATATATCTTCTATCCCGTTCTAAGCGTGAGAGGGGAACGTAATCTCTACGAATGGGCATTCACCTCTATTAGCTAATTAAAACATCTTCACTACCCAATGTTTATGATTCGCCCCACTCCTCGGAGAGGAGCGGATCGTTACCCTTGGCTTTAGAAGATGGAGTTAAGAATAAGAAACTCGTCATAAAAATATGAATGCTGAAAATGTTTTTTTTTTTTCATTCCAAATTAGTAAAATCGTATTAAATATTCACAAGTGTTAGTCACAAAAATACATTTCAACAAGGAAATTCCCATATATTAATATCATCTGAACTAACTGAAATACTATAAGAATTCGTTCGTTTTATCCAGCTGTTAGTATTCGATCTAATGGTATGAATTTCATAATTGTCATTCTCATTTGATTTAAAAAAAAAACAATGATTTTTCCAAACATATACAGTTATAGTGCCGTGATTTCGGATTTTTGATTTCCCCCTCTTTCATGATTTTTGCTTTGGTATTCGTTTGCTGATGTATTACTGGTATCTTTAGGGTGTATATAAATATATATTAATACATGTAAGGGATTTTTGTCATTACTTCGTTTAATTGAGATATACATCTTTTCAAGACAAATATGACAATCTCTAAGTCAAATGACAGCTCACAACAATTTTACAGTCACAAAATAAATATTTTTTATTTGTTGTGTTTTGTTTTTGTTTTTTTTTTGTTGTGTTTTGTTTTTGTTTTCTGTTTTTGGTTTTTTTTGTTTTTTTTTTGTCGTTTTTTAACATCCATTTTTCAGTTTGCTTGTCACCAATCTAATCAAAATTATATCTACAAAAAAATTGTTCCTTACACCTACTGCATTGTAGATCTAACAACATCCAATTTTACTTCCTGTTCTCATGACCTTTCAAATCAGCCAATCAGATTGCAGCTTCCAGGATCTTGGAAGCATTGGACTTAGGATTTCGAAAAGGTCATCATGTAACAGAAAGTAGAATGGGATGTTGTTAACTCTACAATGCAGTGAGTTTTAGGAACAATTTGTAGGTCTAATTTTAATGAGATTGGCTTTTTACTCACAGGCAGAAACAGTAATTGAAAAGGGGTTCCAGTCGAAAAAAGAATTCTCGGTACTACTTGAAGATACAAAAAATACCGAAATTGCGTAAAAACAGTAAATTTCGTTATGCTGTACACGTGTTTCAAGGAGTAACCTCTCATCAGCAGCATTAAAATCAAATGGAAAGCCATAATCCAAAAGTAGTCCAAAAAGAAGTACTCATNAAAAAATCGAAATAGGAAGCCGAATCCAGTACAAGGACATTTACCAAATGCCATACACGGAATGAAGCCTCAAAATTTAAATGGTTAGAATTTTATAAAACAGTACATTTCTATAAAACGCAAGGTAAAATTCCCATGTCAGACAAGTCTTTTGGGCTGGTGAATACCATCGGGGACCTCTGGTCCACCAGCAGTGGCGTCAGCCAAATGGCTCAAAATACAAAAAATACCGAGATTGCATAAAAAAACAGTAAATTTCGTTATGCTGTACACTTGTTTCAAGGAAGACAAGATAAAGTTACTAAGGTTTGGATATAGAACAAGGCAAGCACAAAGACAACAATACCTGCAAGACAAAAAAAAATTATAGAGTTTTTAGAGAAATCTGAAAGATGTAACCCAACTATAAATATATGTGCATATAGTTTTAAATAACTAATAGATAGTTGGTAAATGTACAAGTTACTAAATAAGTATACTATTTTGAAAAATAAAACATATTGGACACTAAGCAAAATTACCTGACAAAAGCAAAGTATAGGACAAAAAAGCAGAAGTACTTGACATGCAAAAAGCACAATTATCGCACAAAAGGCGAAGATGAAAATCAAAAATATCGGTCAAAAAGCACAGGTATCGAGTAAAAAGCGCAATAATCGTACAAAAAATAGAGGTAAATGTCTAGTCAGTGTTTTTTTAGTTGTGATTGTTTTGCCCGTCTCGGAAATACATAAACCATTTAACACCTTTACTTAATATTTTTGCTATCTATAATATCGATTTTCGAAAATTCGCAGTTTGTTTAGAACTTAAATTTTCATTTGAGGTGTATATGTTTACTTAATATAAGAAAGATAAGAGGAAACACCTACAATGGCCGTAAACCACAATCACATGCCACAATCCATCAGGCAACCACACGACAATAAAATGACAAAAGACAAACATGGACAACGATAGGAACTCGGGATAGCCGGACTTAGTTTTAAGAGGTTATTGTTATTTTTTCATCGTCGTTGTTTAGATTTTGTAAGTATTGTCTTTACCGTAACATGAATGTACATTAATTTATTTTCTATGTCTTTCTCGATTGGCGTTCATGCTGCACTAACTGGTTGCTATAGAGAAACTGGATATTTAAAGCATGTTTAAAAATAGTTTCTTATTGAGTGAATTCCCGATATTACGAACCTGATAGTTCAGCGGTGCCTGAAAACAAGACACAATATGTTCCATTATTACTAAATTAAGGGAGTACGAGTGTCAGAAATTTTGTAATTAAAATTAAAAATTACGACCTTTTGTTTTGAAGAAATTTGCTTAAAGAACAACATGAGCAAAAAGTTTTGAAAATCCATATAATAATTTTTGAGAAATAAGACGTCAAAGTTTTGGCTGGAAACAGTTCTCTCTAAAGTTTTCCTTCAATTTCCATTGCCTGTTTATAGGCCTTAAAGTATATGAAAATATAATTGGAAGCATATAAAAGTTTTTTTTTTTTACATTTTTCTATTTTATTCATTTTAAAGTGACCAAGAAAATATGATCCATGTGCCAAAAAAAATAACGGTTTTTAAATGGATAAAAGCTGAGGATATCAAATACTTCTTAAATCTGACGCTCATACTCCGTTAAATGTATATCGACATTAAATACCAATTGTTTCATCTCTTCCAATGTCTCCATATACTTCAACTTCACACAAATTCAATGCGGTTTCCCCGTTTAAAGGTAAATAAATCTGGACGATTCTTCCTTTTACTATGTCGTCAAAGGCTACACTCAGTACCGATGGAGAACTTCCTTTATGATGGTAAAAAAGTCTTGCATCATTGTGATTGAAATTGTTTAAAGTTGCCTCATCACTTCCATACACATACACAGAGTAATCAGCTAATCGTTCAGCTGTAAATTAAAGATGATAAACAAATATTGAGTTTACTATTTTGCTAAGGCAATGATCTTCTTTAAAATTCCAAATTTATTATTCTAAAGGTAGGCTTGGCAGTTGCCAGATTCATCAATTCTCAGTCTAATAAAATATTAGATCTAACAATTGTTCCCTACACTCACTGCATTGTAGATCTAACAACATTCCATTCTACTTTTTGTCCTGATGACCTTTTCGAAATCCTCTCAATTCAAATTCTTCCAAAATCCAGGCTTCAATTTGATTGGATGATTTGAAAGGTCATCAGAACAGAAAGTAGAATGAGATATACCATGCAGTGAGTGTAAGGTACAATTTGTAGATTTAATTTTGATTAGATTGAATCAGTACTTTAATTTGCCTTTCGATATACTGTTTTGCAAAGGAATATTGTGACCATGAATTGGCCAGTTGCTTTTCATTGAATTCATTTTCAGTTTTAAAAACATGTTCCTAATAGCCAGCCATCTTCAATGCGATTCTTTAACAATTTTTAAACTAACTCAATCATCATTCATTGCCGCCAAGTTTGGAATTAAATGGCAAAGCAGTTTAGGATTAAAGTTTCTGAATACATAATAATCAATGAAGGTATATTGAGTAGATGTACATGAGACAAAGTCCCTACAAATACATGGGAACAACAAGAAATGAGACAACGCTTTTATTGTTGTTCTTCATCCGACAGGGTCAGATGACTAACTATATCACCATCTGGAAACAATTCTGGATTAATTTCAAACAGTTAATCATAAATCGTGAAGGGGACAATCTAAATACTATTGTGATCAAATTTGGTCAATAGGCCAGATGATTTCAAAAGATATGTTTGGGTCTAAGTCAATCTAATTAAAATCAGACCGACCAGTTGTTCTATGCAGTCACTGCATGGTAGATCTGACAACATCCCATCAACACATTGGTTGTATGACGAACAGGAAATGCTTACACTATCGGTGCATCTGATATTACCCAGAGTTTTGTATTGGGTCCGTGTTATTCATCTTCATCTATATCCGTCTTCATTCTTCTTCTCTGTCCCATACTCATGCTGTGTCCTTGTATTTAGTGTTTGCGATTTGGCCATTGTTCTTGGATTGTTCGTTTTTTAGACTGACGGTTCTATTCTCACTTACTTTATTATATCCCTCTAGCAGCAATGCGAATAAAAATTCTTAAAGTGTAGATCTTTGCATTTTTATAGAGTCTTACGTAACATGATTTGGTTATATAGGCTTTGGGATCCAATGACCTAAAGATTTAACAATTATACTGGCCTCTCACTGATACTGCCGATGTCTACTGAAATCCATGATGATTCTTTACGAAACCCTTCGGGAAGTTTTGAATTTGATTATTATTCCGTAGTGCGACAGTGTTTTACCAGCAAACTAGGCTCCTTGTGCTAGACGGCAGCTTAGCGGCGAGCACTCCTCGACCCATCATTCTAATTTACGTTTTGTCTATTCTTTCCTTTTCAAGATTGTGGTCTTAGAGTTAGTGGTCTACCTGTATTGGGTTTTATTTGTATGTTTATTACACTACAGGGAAACGGGATAGAGAAAGGGAGGTTTGGGTACCCATAAACCGGTTTAACCCTACCACTGGCTGTTGTCAGTGCCAGTCCAGCTATCCCGAGTTCCTATCGTTATCTATGGTTGTCTTTTGTCATTTTATTGTTGTTCTTGTGCAGTTCCCTGGTTGATTGTGATATGTGATTGTAATGTTCGGCCATTGTAAGTGTTTCCTGTTTCTTTCCTTCATTAATTTTGTAAAAAGTGTTTCATTATGATTGCTATTTTTGATGAGATGCGAACTTGCATTATGTACCGTATAGAAGATTATTTTTTTGAGTTGAAATCTTAGCTGTTTTTTTTTAAATTGATTGATTTTGATTAAGTCAATTTTGATATAAAGATTCCAAATGTGAAAAGAAAAACAATACTCCATGACTTACGTTTTGAGATATTTAGTGTTGAAAACCGTTAATTTTTAGGAAAATCCAAATATGCGTTTTTGATGAAGATTTTTGAATGTTTGTTATTTTCAAAGTACTCAGTTCAAACTATATTTATTGAATGAAAATACATTATAACTAAGTAAGAAAAATCAAAATGATCAATAAGAATTCAGAAACAATGAAACAAGCAATTTTGCTTTTTAAAAGTCTGTTTCCTAAATATAATACTCATATATATAAATAAATACATTGAATATATGCTCAAATACAAAAAACAATATAAACAAAATTTCAGAATTGTAAATAACATTAATAGAGCTACTTGTGATGTTTAAGTTCTGTTTTTTATCTGTATTGCTCACTGTATCGCCTTTAAATCAGTTTATGATAAAACATATTAACAACATCCTTGTGAGTCTTAGTGGGGTATAACGGAAAACAGGACAGTCACAAAAAAAAA
>MJUU01005815.1:5686-27321 GCA_002080025.1 Modiolus philippinarum
TTTCATCGCATTTCGATGGGAATTTTTTCTTTTGATTCCTCTTGATGTAAGCTTTCAGCATCATGTCAATGGATTGGGCGTAGCTCTTACCGTTTCTGAGCTATAGAGGGTCAAAGAGGAATCATAAGGAGTCATAAGGGCTAATTTTTATTTTCCCTAGTTTGTGTCCAGCTAATTACTTGGTCAATCTCATTATTGCGTCCATCTAATTATTGTGTCAAGCTCTTTCCTATGTCCATACTCACTTTAAATTACACTTTTTCAAATTTCAGTGGACGACATGCTGCGGTCGTATCATGCTGCGCTCGGCGTAGCCCTTTATTAGTAAATAACAGATATAAAAAAATCTGACAGGTGTTGAAGTGATCAGCATGACAAGATCTACCTGCCCTGCAATTTTGAAGAAAATCAGAAAACCCGTCTTGGAGTTATTGCCCCTTTTCTGGGAAATATTCAAAATTTTAATATTTTTATTTTTTACCAAAAAAAAAAAAAAACAAAAAAACAAAAACAAACTATAACAGATAGAGGTCAACTTTAAATTGCAAAAATGTTTGGCATATCAAGAAATTTGGAAGAAAATCTGAATACGTATAAAGGAGTTACTACCCTTTATTGGTCAAATTTTTATATCCCCGCTCCGTAGGAGAGGGGGGTATACTGTTTTACCCTTGTCTGTCCGGCCGTCTGTCTGTCAGTCCGTCCGTTCGTCCAGAACATCTTTCGTCAAGGATTTCTCAGCTTGTGTATGTAGTAATGATTTGATATTTGGTCTGAAGCCTGTCCACACCTGTATTGTATCCGCACACACTTAAATTTGCACTTTCCATATTGATTCAGTGTTCAATTAGCAGGGGTATAACTGGCTGCCATTCGGCGACAGCTCTTGTTTGTAACTTTATACATTTGGCCTTATATTTAAATAAAGATTAGAGATAGAGGTTAAGATTTAAAGCATAAATGTTTAGTATGTCAAGGAATACAATTTATCTTCATGATGGAAGTTGTTGACCTCATCAAAGATGGCCACCAGTGGGGAACTTAGTTTAACATTGGACCCTATGGGAAAACACATTCAAAGATCTTCTCCTCTGAGACTACTTGTCCAGTTCGAACCATACTTGGTCACAACTGTCCTTAGTAGTTACCTTTTGAAAAATGTGTCTGGCAAGTTCCCATCAGATCCAAGATGGCCCCCAGCTGACAACTTAGTTTAACATTGGAGCCTATGGGAAAACACATTCAAAGATCTTCTCTTCTCAGACTAATTGTCCAATTGAAATCATACTTGGTCACAACTGTCCTAAAAATGTCCGGCAAGTCCCCATCAGACCCTAGATGGCCACCAGCGGGGAACTTGGTTTAACATAGGACCCAATGGGAAAACATTCAAAGATCGTGTCCTTTGAAACTACTTGGTTAATTGGAACCAAACCTGGTAACAACTGCCCTTTATTGGCTGTCTTTGAAAAATGTGTCTGGCAAGTCCGTGTCATATCCAAGATGGCTGTCAGTGGAGAACTTAGTTTAACATCAGACCCTATCGGAAAACACATTCAAAGATCTTCTCCTCTAAAACTACTTTTCCTATTTGAACCAAACTTTTGTCACAATGGTCCTTTGATGGCCCACTTTGAAAAATGTATTCAAGAAGTTCACATTAGATCCAAGATGGCTGCCAACGGGAAGGATGGTTTAACATAGGACCCTAAGGGAAATGCTTACAAAAACACAGTGGGCCATATTACATCTAGGTTTATTATCACACTAGAAATGAGACCCTTTATCGTTATTGTCTATGCTAGCTTTGGACCAGGTGAGCTACAGGCTCTTGAGAGCCTCTAGTTATCTCATAAAGGTTCCTGCAATTTCTACATCACAGGAGTCAACTATTATGTCATAATTCTTAATTGTTCCATGAAGGCAAAAGGTCATTTGGAGACAAATGTGAGGTGCATTCTGAGACACAATACCGAGTATGACTCCATGTATTGAAATTCGAAATTGATAATCAAGTTTGCAAGATATTTGAGTTTGCAAGGCTGGAATCAATAAATCATGTGACAAGGCATATTATAAAGAAACAAATGTTGTCGCTAACCCGTAAAAACTTTTTTTTTTTGTGCCAATCATATGATTTTTAGCAATTTTTGACAAGCACTGTCAGAATCAGGATGTGTTTCTAATGATAACCAATTAAAAAATTTGAAAAATAAATCAAAAAGTTATGCTTACCTACATTCACTAATTTTTTGGGGGTCATGATCTTTTGTTATTGTTCTCATGTAACTGGTCCATTTACCAGGACAATGTAAGATGATTATATAGCCAGTCACTGAAAAGAGTTTTATGTACTATTTTATTTATTATACAGGAGGACAAGGTGTCCCTGTAACAGATCCGGCCATGACAGACATAGTAGCTGCCAGTACAAGAATAACAGTATCACTGACATTATTGTTTTGTATAATTGTAAAATTGTTGTTATGGTAACATTTTATATGTTAGTTTATACATGTATATTTTTTAAAAATATTTTTGTCCCAAATCGACCAGAATTCACAGTGCTTTTATTTAACAGTTGTCCATACATGTGTAAATCCATTACAATCTTGTGTCCATCACAATCCGTAGGTTATGCTTTAAATGATTATTGAGTTGTGAAATGTTTATGCATTATACAAAATTGATGACTGCAACTATCTTAGGGAGCATGCATTTGTCTTATATGTACATTATAACATTATTATTAAGATATTAATTATCAAAGGAAATATGGCAATGAAGTATTGAATTACATGTATTAGGTAAATAGGACAGTGTGTTTATCTTGGGGAAATTTACAGTCATCTTATGAAATACCATAACCATGATCATCAGGTGAATCATAAAAATCAGTTTCTGTATTCATGATCATTAGGTAAAGAATGTCAATCAGTTACAGTAATCATGGTTATCAGATCAAGCATGACAATCAGTTACCTTGATTATGATCATCACTTACCATAACTATGATCATAGGTGAAGTATGATAATCAGTTACCATTATCATGATTATCAGGTGAATCATGGCAATCATGAACTGTAATCATGATCATCAGGTGAAGTATGATAACCAGTTACTGTTATCATGTTTATCAGGTAAATCATGGCAATCACTAACTGTTATTATGATTATCAGTAGAAGCATGCCAATCAGATACTGTAATCACGATCATCAGATGAAGCATGCCAATCCGTTATCATAATAATGATCATCAGCTTAAGCATGACAATCAGTCTCTGTAATCATGCTCATCAGTTACCATAATCATGATAATCAGATATTAAAAGCAAGACAATCATAATCATGACCATCAGTTACTGTATTTATTTTTGCAGAGCAGAGAAGTCTTACATACAAATGTGTAATGATTCTTTGTTTTATTGTTTATTACTGTATTGTTATACATATTGTTTTTTACAATAAATTTTTAACATCTGAAATCCAATTTAAATGTACCATTTTTTGTTTAAAACTTTTATTTATATGGCTTCAATGAATCAAGATTGTTACCTAAATCCTTTTTAGCTCACATGGCTATAATCAGGGCAGATTTTTTGCCATCACTTTTCCATCTGTCAACTGTAAACTTTTCATTTAGAGGATGTCTCCTGCAAAGCTACTTGGCCAAATTTGTCACAATAGTCCTGGAGTGTTCCCTTTTAAGAGTTATGTCATAATCCTAGTTGGCCAACAGCACCAAACAGTTAAGATTATAACTAAAATTGGACTCTATTAAAAGCATTCAAAGATTTTCTACAATAATATTGATTAGCTAATTAGAACCAGACATAGACACAATGTTTTATAGATGATCAGTTTCCACAACAAAGTCCAGAAGGTCTGCACTTCAAGATGGGAACAAAGGCAAATATTGTACCTTATGGGAACACATTCAGAAAAATTCTCTTCTGAAACTACTTGGTCACATTAGCCCTACCTTTAAAATTGTTTCCGATAGGTCCTCACCCTATTAAAGATTGCTGTCAGCAGAGAACAAAGTTTAATATTGCCCCTTGGGAAAACCTTTCAAAGATCAACTTAGAATACCTGGCTATTTATAGCCAGACTTAGTCATAATGATCCTAATTTATAAATATGGTTGCTTTCAAAAATGCATAAATAGCATCAATGTCTATAAACTTTGCCCAAAATGAGACCCTTTAATGTAGCATATTGGATTGTTATTATACTTTGCCCAAAATGAGACCCTTTAATGTAGCATGTCAGATATGGTCCCGATGAGTGATGCAGACTCTTGAAAGCCTATTGTTCTATATGTATTTCATTTAATACATGGATCTGCTAATGTCATCATGTACCTCAAAGAATTGACAGTAAAGTTCAGTTCAAAAACATAACTTCCAAAACACAGTGTCTATGTATTATCACATTTAATTTCCATTTTCTTAAAAAAACACACAACTTTCAGATACTGTATATGAATCCAAAAATTCAAAATTAAACAATGATTGAAGATCTTAATTGATGTCAGTTAATAATAACAAACTTTAAATTTAAAAAGAAATGCTTCACTTTTAAATGTAGGGACACAATTGGGACCTGTAACTTTCCAGCAGAAAGGGTAAATAAGTCAAATATTTCCTATAGGTAGAAAGGGGGGGGTAAACTCTTTAAGGTAGTTGGAGTGTCTTGGTTTCTGACATAGAATATTTTTATGCCCCCGCAAACAAAAAGTTTTGGGGTATATAGGAATCCCCCTGTCTGTCTGTCCATCTGTTCACACTTCTCGTCTCGTAAGAGCAACTCCTCTTAAACAACTTGAAGAATTTTGATGGAACTTTACACAAAGTAAGGACATTATATTGAGATGTGCATGAAGTAATATAATTATTGTCCGAAACTAGGAAGGGGAGATAATTCGACTTTCACTTTTCATTGATTCCCTATGTATGGGTTACCTCGTAACACAACTCTTTAACCGCTGCAATGATTTTGATGAAACTTTACACAAAGGAAGGACACTATATGGAGATGTGCATGAAGGAATATGATTATTGTCTGAAACCAGGAAGGGGAGATAATTTGACTTTGACTTTTTGTTGATTCCCTATGTATGTGTTACCTCGTAAGCGCAATCCTCTTAAACCACTTGAAGGATTTTGATGAAACTTTACACAAAGTAAGAACATTATGTAGAGATGTGCATGAAGGAATATAATTATTGTCAGAAACCAGGAAGGGGAGATAATTTGACTGACTTTTTCGTTGATTCCCTATGAATGGGTTACCTCATAAGCGCAACTCCTCCTAAACCACGGGAATGATTTTAATGAAACTTTAGACAAAAGAAGAACACTATATGGATATGTGCATGAAGGAATGTAATTATTGTATAAAACCAGGAAGGGGAGATAATTTGACTGTGACTTTCATTGATTCCTTCTGCAATGATCTTTTTTTTACAAAGAAATAATTTAAAGCGTAGATATTGTGAAATCAAACTGTTGGAGAGACACACTTTTTTCATTGTAATCCTCTTTAAAAGTTGTTTTCAAGGTGTTGTAATGAAATATCCCTATAATTATGATTTTTGTGTAAAATGTCAAATAAGCTAAAAAAGGATGAATTTTATATTTGTATGATTTCGATAGAGTATTTTCATTGGAAGCCTTGTGAAAAGTTCTTTCTTGAAGATTATATCATTGTGTCCATATGCAGAAATTAAATTTACAGTAACCTCAGTATTTTGTTATTTATTTACATTTAGATTATTTTGTTTAGGACATACAAAATCATTAAGACAACATTCTAATTGATTTATTATACGACTGCAGAAAAATTTGCTGTCGTAATGGTAAGGTGCTGTCGTCGTCTGTAGACACTTTTGTTTTTGGTCAATAACTTTAGTTTCAGTTGACCAATCCTTATGAAATTTTAACACAATGTTCCTTGGCCCAAAAGGAAGGCTTTGCTTAGTTTTGGTTGTTATGGCCCCAATCGTNTTTACAGTAACCTCAGTATTTTGTTATTTATTTACATTTAGATTATTTTGTTTAGGACATACAAAATCATTAAGACAACATTCTAATTGATTTATTATACGACTGCAAAAAATTTTGCGGTCGTAATGGTAAGGTGCTGTCGTCGTCGTCTGTAGACACTTTTGTTTTTGGTCAATAACTTTAGTTTCAGTTGACCAATCCTTATGAAATTTTAACACAATGTTCCTTGGCCCAAAAGGAAGGCTTTGCTTAGTTTTGGTTGTTATGGCCCCAATCGTTTTTAAAGAAGGGGCCCAAAAGGGTTAAATTTGATGTTTTTACATATTTTACTGTAGAATCTTTATTATTATTTATCGGATTTTGATGGGGTTTCTTTCAGTGTCCTACTGAGGAAATTTCCAATCAGCAGTATGCCAACCGATTTCACGTGGCATGTACCATTCACTAGATAAATGGGCCCAAAAGGGGCGAATTTCAAAAACTTTAATTTTTTTATTTTTAGTCCGATTTTGATGCAGTTTTTTTTACAGTGGATTCCTTATGAAAAATTAACATAGTGCTGCACCATTAGATTTTTGATAACTTGTTTCTTTTCCAAGCTATGAGGGGCCCAACCGGGCAAAAATTGCATACATGCAGATTACATAAATTTCTATTTTCAATCCGATTTCAATGGGATTTTTTTTCTTTAGATTCCTCTCATTGTAGGCTTTCAGTATTATATCAACGGATTTGGCATAACTTTACAGTTTCTGAGCTATTAGGGATCAAAGGGCCAAAATTGCAATTTTTGAAATATGTAAAATCTTTATTTTACATTAGATTTTGATGGGATTTTTTTCTTTGGATTCCTCTCAATGTAAGCTTTCAGTAGTATGTCAACGGATTTGATGTAGCTCTTACCGTTTCCGAGCTATAAGGGGTCAAAATTGCAATTTTTAGAAATGTGTCATATCTTTATTTTTCATTAGCTTTTGATGGGATTTTTATACGCCCGTCTTATGACGGACATATTATGGTATACCAATGTCCGATTGTCCGTCCGTCCGTCTGTCCGTCTGTCTGTCCGTCCGTTTCATATGTCGCGCTCTAACTTGACAACCTTTTGGCCAATTCAGTTCTCACTTCAAACTTTGTAGAGGTATTGGGTATGATGGCCTCATGATCTGTATACTTTTTCGTGAAATTTCAATTTTGCTTCCAAGAGTTATGGGACTTTATTCATCAATTTTAAGGCAATTTTTTACACGTCGCGCTCTAACTTGACAACCTTTGGACAATTCACTTCAAACTTTGTAGAGGTATTGGGTATGATGGCCTCCCGATCTGTATACTTTTTCGTGAAATTTCGATTTTTCTTGCAAGAGTTATGGGACTTTATTCGTCAATTTGAAGGCAATTTTTTACACGTCACGCTCTAAGTTGACGGGCGTATCATGCGACTTGGCGCAGCTGTTTATTATCTTTGGATTATTCTCATTGTAAGCTATCTTTGCATTATTCTCATTGTAAGCTTTCAGTAGTATGGCAGTATATTTTGTGCTGCTCTTCGGTTTCCAAGCTATAATGGGTCAAAGGGGCCAAATTGCAATATTTCAAAATATGTGAAATCTTTATTTTATTGGATTTCAACCTGAGTTTTTTCTTTGGATTTCTGTTGATGGTAGTCAACAGAATTTCTTATCTCTTACAATATTCTAGTAATAAGGGATTAAAAGGGCTAATTTTTATTTTCACTAGTTTGTGTCCCGTTAATTTATGTGTCAAGGTCCTTATTGTGTCCAGCAAATTACTGTGTCCACATTCATTTTAGTTTACACTTGTTCAAATTTCAGTGGTCCACATGCTGCGGTCTTATCATGCTGCGCTCGGCGTAGCCCTTTATTGAATTTTTGCTTAGATGCACAAAATAGATGCTAAGTTTAAGACACTCCATCTCCCTTTACTTTGATTATATATGTCATACCAGTATTCCTCGTGTTCTTGCCATGGGTATTTTACCAAATAACATAGTATTTCTGTGTATCTAAACATTAATATATCTATTTTTTTGTTGTTGATTATTTTTATTGTTTGTATTTTAAATCAAAATGAATTCCATTAGTGCATATTTCAAGTTATATTTTATATTCATCATAATTTTATATGCATCATAGTTTTATACAATAAATATTGATCTTTTATTATTTTGCTTTGTTTTCCTCCTCTAACATTTTGTCTAGGGCAATGTCCATACCCCCACTCTACAGAGGGTCTAAAATGCATTCACCATGTCCATTTATCTTAAAGCTGTTTCTGGCACATTTTTCTCGGCTTCTAACAGAAAGTTGGTATGCAGCTTCTGCATGGTTAGTGATACAGATCATTTTATTGTCAGTCCTGTTGGACTTGTCCTTCCTGTTTGCTCCTTGTGGACTTCATTGCAAAATGTAGTGCTACGTGTAGAGATGAGGTAGCATTGGCATCCCAAAGGTTTCAACTTCTTGTTCCATGTCCATACATTTTTTCAATAGTATTCAAATGCATCTTTTCTTTTAGTAAAAATTATAACTACAATAAAACAAATAGATTGAATTACAATATTACAACTGTTTGCTGATATATTCCCAAAGATTCTATAACTTCTGTTCCCATGTGTAACATATGTTTGCTTACTGAGTTTGAGAATGTGGACTTTTCAACAAATGACCAGCAGATGCTTTTTTATTTAATTTAATGCTTTATTTATTTTTCGAGGATTACAAACAGTCCAAAGGCTACAAAGTTGCTCTCCTCAAATATGCTTTTTACTTTTCTTTTACCATATGTGACATATGTTTGTTTATTATACTGTTTGAAAATATAGAAGTAACAGCTGATGACAAGCAGAGAGTTTTAACTCTTCCACAGCACCTGATTATAATCAAGTTTTTATGTAATTTATGTGTACCATGCTTTGATTCTCTGCTTTATATCCTTTCTTGCACCTGTTTTGCCATAATTTTGGGATCTGATTTTGATTCCTGATTATGTCGTTTGTGAGCAGGATTTCTCTGTTCTAGAGAATGAAACAGCAAGAAGAAGAATATTATTAAAATATTGAAGAACCCATATACAACAAAATACAGTATAACTGATAAGACATTAATTGCAACAAACAAATTTAGACCACTACAGGTCAGCTATGACAGTAAAGAGCAGGACCAGAGCCTGACACATTATGCTTGTGTCTTATCAATAACCTATACTTCAAAGATGACAAATATAACAATAGGCTAAATATTACTAAGAAAATTACTAATTTGGTGTCCATTTGTTTCTTGTTTTAAAGCTATTTGCATGGTATCTGTGCCTTGTGTTTATGTGATGATTTCTTGGTATTTAAATTTCATTGTAGTTTGATTGTGTCTGTTTGCATATTTCATTGTATTTTGTTTTGATTGTGTTTGTTTGAAGTTGCCAATTATTTTTATTACACTTCACAAAGCGAGGTGTCTTATGTGATGCCCTTAGCACCTCTGCATCCTTATCTGGCCAGGAAAAAAGGTTCAAGTGCATTACTGATTACTGAAATGTCCCACATCAACCATATTGGCTTGCATGATGCATTTTGGGATGAAAACAACAATGCATGCTTCAGATGCTGTCTTGTCGCCTACATTTTATTCATTAGCGACTTGGTAAGGTAGAATGGTTTAAGTCTGCTTTCTGACATGTCCCACATCGACCATATTGGTATGTATGCATTTTGGGATTACAGCTACAGTGAATGATTCGGATGCTGTCTGTGACCTATATTTTACACATGAGCGACTTGGTTGGATAGAATGGTTAAAATTCTATTCCTGCTTATTGACATGTCCCACATCAACCATATTGGTATGTGTGATGCATTTTTGGGTGACATCAACAATGCATGTTTCTGATGCTGTATTTGACCTACATTTTACAAATGAGTGACTTATGTAGGTAGAATGTCAAAATGCCATTCTTACTGACATGGCCCACATCAACCATATTGGTATGTGTGATGCATTTTTGGGTGACATCAACAATGTATGTCTCTGATGCTGTATTTGACCTACATTTTACGAATGAGTGACTTTGGTAGGTAGAATGGTAAAATGCCATTCTTACTGACATGTCCCAAATCAACCATATTGGTATGTGTGATGCATTTTGGGATGACCACAAGAATGCTTATGATGCTGACTGTGACCTATATTTTATGCATGAGCGACCTGGTTAGGTAGAATGGTCAAGTCCATTTCTGCATACTGACATGTCACACATCAACCATATTGGTATGTATGCATTTTGGGATGACAGCTGCAGTGAACGATTTGGATGCAGTCTGTGACCTACATTTTATGCACGAATGAATCCGTTAAAAAAGAATGATTATAGTCCATTCCTCGTTTACGACACGTTAAACGTTTCAGAAGTGACAATGATGTGCAACTACGCGAACTTAGCAGGCTTTTGCTGCATTCTATGTTTATACTTAACATGTGAAAGTTGCTTAGTGTCTTGTTTCTTTCTGCACCTTCGAAACTATCATCTTCGTCAACTTAAGGTTAAAGGCCCCTTTTTCAGTTCAATGTTAAACCTATGGGAATTTTGTGTAAAACCCCCAGCCTTAACGGCTTGTTGGTTTATTCCAAAAATTTATCTGCAAATTATTGAGATAATTGCCAATGCAAAGCTACCATAATTTTATGCTAGTATGATTTTGCAGAAAAAAAAATCTTAAAAATATTGTGGTAGTTGGATGTTTTCTGGGACAAAAATGCGGTCTGTTCGAATTATTTGCCGTTTTTTATATTGATTATCATAAATAACTTATTCATTTGTTGATAAAACTTGCAACAAATGGTAGCTTTGTATGCATAAATGAAACAATTATCTGCAAATGAAGTTTGGTGAAGAACCAACAAGCCGTTAAGGCTGGGGGTTTTACACAAAATTTCCATAGGTTTAACATTGAACTGAAAAGGGGGCCTTTAACCTTAATTTACTGCATTTTACACGTACTTTATTACCTGTTTCTGATCTCTTAATATCCCTTTTATAAAACTTACCTAACAAACTGTTAGAAGGACATGTCCAGGAATGTTATGTTGTCTACCACGGGTGGATTATAGAATCCAGTAAGCACAATCGGTTGTTTTCGAGTCTGTTTGTGTAGGGACGTTTGTATACATTTCCCCTGATTGGTAATATAAGGATTTCCCTTGCTGGTTGAAGTACTTTGGACTTTTAAAAAAGTCGGACAGTACTAACTTGACATTTTTATTTCCATGGCCTCATGGTCATTTAATCTACAGAACTTAAAAATAATGGTATAAGTACATGTATGCCAGTAAAACTGAAAACAAGAATTTACTATTTTTTGGTTACGAACTTGTACAATAATGTTTAAGAATATCAAAATTTTATTAGAGTGTTGCCTAATAACTGAATTGAAAGAATTGGGTTCATTTGACAATTAAAGTTTAAATGATTAAAATTTGTATTTAGAAGTTTAAAAATGCAAACGAATCAATTCTATAACAAAAGTTTATCTAAAAGATGGTCTAGAGGATTAATTGGTTGACAGGAGGATAAAAATACAGTGAAAGGCAAAAGTAGACATATTTTTTTAAATTTCTATACAAGAGACAACTATTACTTCATCAATATATCAACACTCTTAATACTCAAATTTCGTGAAAGTATATTTATCTAATAGTGACGAGATGTGTAGAACGGACATAATATTCCTTCACCGTAATATATACATGTTTTGATAAATTTGATAGATTTGTTACATACTATGGCAAAAATACTCTATGCTATTAAATTACTGGAGCACTACTAGCAAATACAGAATACAGAATACAGAATTTTATTTGCCAAATCAAGGGCCCACAGGGGCATATATATTACAATGATTAAAACAGAGCACATACATGTATATGTAACAACAATACATGAAAGCACAAATATTATAAATATGTGTTATTACACAAAACATGACACTTTTAAACAATTTAAACTAAGTATTAATGTTCTCAAATAGATAAACACGTAAAAAAATATTGCGTACACACCAATTAAGTAAATGAATTAAAATTAAAGAAAATCTTGATATATTACTAGGTGAACTCTATTCTATCATTGAATGCATGGATGCATAATCTTATATCGGCTTAACTCTTTAAATATTTTACTTATATAATAGCTCTTATGTCTACAATAAATATAGACTTTTATGATTATTTATTCGGTTAAAAAATAGAACCTGAAACATCTAATTTATGAAAAGCAATAAAATGAAGTGGGACTTGATTTAATGACAGGCCATGTGTACGTGAAGGTATCGGGGAATCAGGTTATAATGCTTTTGCCCGTGTAATTTATGACTATTTACTGAAAATGGGATAATTTTAGTAAATTCATGTATCCCAAAATATGGAAATCAAATGATCAAGAAGAGGGTCTGATGAATAATATGATTGAAAAATACACCTGGCAATACAAAAATCACCAATAAAAACTCTTATAAATACGGTAGTCAAGAAATCGTAAATACAGTTCTCATGAAATCACATCAATTTATAAGTACAGTAGTTGTAAATGCCTATTCCAAGTAACACACCGTCTCTACCAATGACCTTACCCCTGGAGGTCTTGGTACATACCTGGGACTAATATAACATATGTTTGATTGGAATAAATGTATCTTATCTTATCTTATCTTGTTATATTAGTCCCAGTACAGACGTATGACTGAGATTTTCAAAACGCCCCCATTCATATATAACCATACCCATTCATATACTCCATTAAACATCCTGACCAAATCAAATATTGTGACCTATTTGCGTATTATTGCAGCCAGTGCAATAGTGCGCACTGGACATTGTTATTGTAATATAATTTATCTTTATTTTTAGATTTGTTACATTAAATCTCAATAATTAAGTTAACATGAATTTATTTATGGTATGCGTAATTATCATCCCATTAATATAACAGATTGATGAAAATTGCACCCACTGATAAATTTTGCAAGAATGTTTTCTCAAAAAAGGGGTGCAACCCTCAAAACTCCCTCGAATCTGTAAAACACTTTAAATGGCAATCACATCGTTTTCACTTCACTTAAAATACATTATAAATACAAGTAATACGCGTCAAGTTGCACTTGTATGCTTATTGAAAATTTTTAAGAATTGAATGCATTATTTTGAAATTTCATTGGGATATGAAAGGGTTGACCGAAGCGAGATTCATGTTGAAAATGTGCGCCCGGTCAACCCTTTCATAGTCCCTATGAAACTTCAAAATAATGCATTCAATTCTTATAATTACATTTTAAACCCGAAATATAAAAAAAAAATATTTATTGGGAAGTACATCATGTACATTGAGATTCTATTTTTACAAATCCATCTACCACGTGGTCAAATGTGTTTCATGGGAATATGCAACTTCACATTGATATGCCACGTGATCGATGTTCACCTATCAAACTGACGGAATTCAAATGAATATTCATGGATGTAATTATATCAGTCCTGACTACTACCTATGATGACGAATTCAGTCATTTCAACAAATTGTTACTTGATTTCTTACAGGTTATGACATTTCGGTTACAATGATTTTAGACAAAGGGGTTCCAATGAGGTCACACCCAGAGTACAGAAAAGGGGGATTCCAGCCAAATATTTTGCCATATTTTGTCAGTTTTTGCCTAAATTTTCCACGAAATTTATTTTTTACAGAAAAAGGGGGTGGGTCAACCCCTGGACCCCCTCTGGATCCGACAATGCATTTGGATAATATAGCATACATTCACATTATTGCGATCGTAATTGTTGTTCAAACGAGATTTATTTGCATTTTGCAAAAACATACCCTTAATTAAACCGTTACCTCAAATATTAATGGATTTCCAAATATTTTGATTTGATCTGTACTGAAGAGACATAAGTTGTCGAAATGTGCACATGCAGAAACTAAACAACATTCAAAATTAAACTTGTTTAATATATCAGTAAACAGCAGATAAATGTATACAACACAAGACCCCCCTCGCACCAACTCCGAGTGAAAGATGCTCTGAATGAATTACTGGCATACATATATTGTTTATCACGAATGCAAATGAACATTTAAGAGACGACCATTTGATTTTCATGAGGCGGGGGTGTAAGTGGATAATTTAATTTTGGCGACAGTGAAAATAAATATTCTAATTTGAAGGAATTTTTTTGTTTTAAATGCATATAAAGTATAACTTGATGTAACATCTGGGGAAAATAATTTGTTTGAGATGATATCGACATTAAAATAAAAAAAGTCCAGGCAAAATCGCCCAAGCACCCCCCCCCCCCCCAAAAAAAAAATCAAAGAAATTAAGAAATTATATTTACCTCTTACAGTACTCAACGTTGTCATTGTTGCTGTTTTTGTTGATGGTAGTGTTGGCATTGCGTTGGTTGAAGCTGATGTGGGTGTTGTTGGTGTAGTTGTGGCTGTTGTCGGTAAAGTAGTGGATGTAATTGTCGGTAAAGTTGTTGGTGGTGAAGGTGATTGTGTTGTTGTCGGTGTAGTTATTGGTGCTTTTGTCGATATTGATGTCGGTGTTGTTGTCGGTGTAGTTGTCGGTGTAGTTGTGGGTGCTTTTGTCGGTATTGTTGTTGTTGTCGGTGTAGTTGGCGGTGTAGTTGTGGGTGAAGTTGTCGGTAAAGTAGTAAGTGTTGTTGTTTGTGTTGCTGTCCTTGTAGTTGTCGGTGAAGTTGTTGGTGTTATAGTCGGTGTAGGTGTGGGTGCAGTTGTCGGCGAAGTTGTGGGTGCTAATGTCGGTGTAGTTGTTGGCGTTTGTGTCTGGATAGTTGTGGATACTTTTGATGGTGTATTTGTGAATTTTATAATCGTTGTCGATGCGGCAGTCATTGTCGGTGCAGTAGTTGATGTCGATGTTGTTGTAACAGTTGTTGTCGATGTAGTTATTGTTGCTGTTGTGGGAGTTTTTGACATTGTAGTTGTTTCTGTTGGTCGTTCAGATGTGAATGACATTGTAGTTGTTTCTGTTGGTCGTTCAGATGTAAATGACATTGTAGTTGTTTCTGTTGGTCGTTCAGATGTGAATGACATTGTAGTTGTTTCTGTTGGTCGTTCAGATGTGGATGAAAAGGTTTCGGGAGTTATCGGTTTTTGCGAAGTCTTATTCAGGGATGTTGTGGTTGATGTAGATGTATTTGCGTTTGTTGATTGTACAATGGATACTAGTAGTGTCGATGTCGTAGGTGCTGTATGTGTTGATGTAGATGTATACGGTGTTATTGTTGTGGGTATCGCTGAGGATATTTCTGTAGATGTAAGTGTCCTAGTTGATGTGAATGTAGCGTTTATAAGTGGTGAATATACAGTTGTTGCCGATCGGGCTTCCGTGGATTCAACATTCGCCAGCCTCTGATTATCATTGGGTGATGTGAATTTAGCTGTAACGTTCCATTGGCCATCTGATGTTTTATAAGTAGTTGCTTGTGTTGTATTTGTTGTTAGAAGTGAGGTTCTTGTTGATTCTGCACTTGACCAGTAACCAGCTGATGTAGTGTTTGTTTTACCAATGGCTGTTGAAGGTGCTTGTGTTTTTGGTTCTGTATTGGTCATTTTCAACGACGTTAATGGAGATGTATTTGATGTTGAGAGTGGTGTTTTATGTTTTGTAGAATGTGATGTTATTTGTAGTTGTTTATATGTCCGTATCCATGGAAGTGTCGTCTGCTCAGTCGTACTTGTTATTGACGTATCATCTGTTGTAACGTTGACTGAATTTGAAGTTGTGTCTCTCACATATGGTGACACTGAACTTCTTGAATTTGCGATTCTTGCTGAACAAAAAAATAATAATACCACGTTATTTACGACTTGAAACTGAATACTATAATGTTAAGCATGAAAAACACAACAAAATTACAATTATTAATGTTTCCATGAAATTTAAATCATGTTTTCAAAGTATATCTGATTCACAGAGTATCTGATCCTTAAATTTATTACAATTATATATCATAAAATCTGTTACAAGGTAATCGTGATCCGAAAATATAGATATTACAATATGTATCGTGATTCTAAAATATATTGCAAGTGATTCCTGATTCTATAACTTTTTTACTATGTATATCGTGAATCTAAATATATTAGAGCATATAAGAGAGTCATTAGAGTAAACCGTCATCCTAAAATCTATTACAATGTGTACTGTGATCCAAAAATCGATAATTGTGTATCGTTGTTGTAAATCCTGTTGTCAGGTGAATCGTGATCCATATCTATTGAGAAAATGTATCGTGATTCTAAAATTAATTGCCAAGATGCATCGTGATTCTTAAATATGTTGATAAGATGTATCATGATCCTTAAATATAATAATGTATGTATCGTGAAACAACGGCAGTAGAATACCGAAGGAACAAAGGGGGGGAATTCACAAAAATCGAAGTCCAAAGACAGGGCAAAAACGAGAACACAGAAAACAATGACGTTAGACGCAAAAACAATAACGTTAGACGGATACAAAGCACAGAAACTACAACATTCAGAACAAAAGCACTCACAGTGTGAACTCCAGTGAAACTGAGAGTGACATCAGGTGCTCCGGAAGGGTAAGCAGTCCTGCTCTGTTAACAGCACCCGTCACACTGTGAGTGATTCAATCCGGGAAAATGTCAAAGTCGGTAGTCAAATCCGGGAAGACGTGAATCTAGCTGAAAATGTCCACTTTCATTTGGGATACTGACACGTCATATCTTTCAATGATGCTATACATGGGTTGCACATCTTTTCCAATCCGGATTTGACTCGTCATTTAGACGAGGTCATCTGGGGTCAACCGGAGGAAAAATGACATCACTTCCAACGTTGGAGCATGGGACTGATATTTTCTACCAACGAATCTTGCGTTGTTATTCAACATATTGGTAAAAACTCGTTTTCAACTAACAAAGAAATCCGGAACATTTCCAACCCACAAAAAACGAAACTTGAATGGAAATGAAGAAATTACTATCTTCGTCTATCAGCGTCTTGGAACCAGTTTTGTACCAGATTACTCCTTGTTTTGCTAAAATAATGAGCGATCCCGCAAATGCGCAATCGGTGTATGGTGACGGCCATAGAATTTCTAGAGGGATGAAATTAATAAAGGTTGAACAAATCCCTGACAAAGCAGCTTTTGGGACAGTGTTTTTGCTCTGTTCAAAAAATCACTGTACAAACTACATGCTCGACAGTAACGAATCAACTGTGAAATGTACACTCCATAGGCTGGAGAGGTAGGTATATTGCTGCTAAGAAAGGGAAAGTTCACAATTGGGAAATTAAAATCATCACGCTTGTCATATAGCTTAGATTTCAAACGTCCATCTTCGTCAATATACAATAAAAGATCTAGGTACGAAGCTGAAGTAGGTGTTTCAGTTGTTTCTTTAATTTCAAGCTCATTTGGATAGATCTGATGTAAATACTCCTTAAATTTAGGATTATTAAGAGAAAGTACATCGTCTATGTAGAGTCTAGATTCTATTGACAAGATGAATCGGGATCTATTAACACAATTATCGTGAGAAGATGTATCATGATTCTAAAATCTATTGACAAGATGTATGGTGATTCTAAAATCTATTAACAAGATGTATGGTGATTCTTAAATCTATTGATAAGATGTATGGTGATTCTAAAATATATTGATAAGATGTATGGTGATTCTAAAATCTATTGACAAGATGTATGGTGATTCTAAAATCTATTGACAAGATGTATCGTGATTCTCAAATCTAATGACGTAACGCATTAAAACTGTTAATAAATTTGTGAGCCATTGTGTGGAATAGGTGTGTCATGAACCTAAAAGACAAGCAGTGTCTGATAAAGTACATAATTTTGAAGGTCATCTGCATGTTTTTGTTCTCTTTTATTTTATTTAATATTTTATTAATTCTTTGCATGTACAATGTATTTTTAAAAACGGCCAAGGCGTACCTGTCATAAGAAAAGATTCAACTTACCAGTTTTATTTGTTGTCACTAGCACCAGGCATCCAAGGAAAAGGGAAACACCAACTAAAAATATGATATTTAGTTTTAATTCTTACTTTTAAGCCATTCAGATAGTTGTATTTTTGTTATAAAAAGGATCACTCATAGAGAAAAAATGTTATCTTGTCATTGTTAAACAAGTTTATTTAAAATAATATATTTTTACTCAATTTAACTAATATCTTGCACCATAAATATTAGCTCTTTCAAGAATGATAAAGAAGTTGATTTATGATGGTAAGTACAAAAGTTGTTGAAGTGTGTCGCCTGCAATAACTAATGAACTATTTTTGGGGGTCGATAAAACAGCCAATTTAATATGTAAGCCTACAAGGTTCACAGCTTAATAACTTCAAAAAATGTATGTTTGTATCCTGAACGTTAAGTTTGGTCAATGCTGCCAAACATGAAGGAGCTACAGATTATCAAACGAGCAATTTTTACTCTGAAATTATTTGAAATAGCTGCACAACTACATCAAGTAAATAATACATCCTGAAAGTCTTACTGGAATCTAACTAACGGTTTTGAAGGGGTTGCGGATTAAAAATTCAGATAACAAATGCATTAGTGGATCCAAGTGTGGTTTCCGGGGGTTGGAACCCCCCTTTTTGCACAATCATGAATTGTTTAAGAAATATTCTGATGTTTTACAAAGAAATACCCCAAAAATTTTCTCGCCTCGCTCTGCCCCGCAAAATTTTCTTTTACATGTATTTCAAACATCCCTTTTCAATTTTCCTGGACCCGCGCCTGACAAATGGGCAACCGGGGTTCGGAAAACATCTATAATGAGTATATTTCAAAATTTAAAGGATCGAATGAACAACTACATCATCTGAACAATATATCCTGAAGACTCTGTTGTAAATGGAATTTTCGTTTTGAATGAGACGGGGATTAACAAGCTAAATTTACAAATGAGCTATTTTGGGCTCGGTTAGTCCCTTAAAGCCCGTAAGTCTGAGGTATCAGATGCACAACTACATCAATCATTTGGGAAGACAATTTAGTGTCATTTGTAAAATATGTTTAAAGTAACTACATCAAGTGAACAACATATTGGAATCATAGTTACTTTGCTAACAGCAGGCGGCTAAAAAAATAAATAAATTAATATATTTAAATTATTTTTCAGCTTACCTTTGACAGCCATAACAAATCTAATTTCTATCAATCTGACAAGTTCCAATAACTTCCCTTTACCCCCCGGCCTTTACCCCATACTGACACTGCATGTGATATTGATATATCCAATGTTTATTTTGGATAACTACTTATGAGGAGCTCTTTGTGTTTTAGATATATGAATAGTTTGGTTGATATGAAGAAATAATAACGTGGAATACCTGACACTTATTTTACAACATTTGTTATATACATAGTTTGATCATGTTGACGTTGAAATGTTAGGCATGGCTACATGTGACGAACTCCTTTGACTCAATAGTGACCATAGACAGATATTTTTATCACCGGTAGATCCAGATTTCGAAACTAGAGACTCCAAGGAGCCTGTATCGGTCAACTGGTTGTAATGCTTAAGCAAACTATAACGAATTTACATATTGCTGAAACCAAACATTAGTGTAGCAGAAAAAGTTATTTAAATTTTATTTCTATGGCAACCCAAACCCACCATCAATTACAACCCATTTCAGACGACTTTGGGGGGATTTTAACAAGCCAAATGGATGATTTCAATGAATATCACAGACTGTGTTTCCTGATGTCAAAAAGAAAAAAATGCAATGCGAATCCAGTATTCCGTTTAGATTAATCCTGAATTACTGTGTGGCTTTCTGTAGAGATCCACCATTTTTGAAGCTCTCGTAGAGGTGGGGTTAATCGGGGGAACCAAGCAATTCGTAATTTTTTGCACACGTAACTATTGTAATGACCAAGATGGTGGATTGATAATCATTTACGGAAATAGTAAAAAGACTAAATAAAAAAAAATTGAATTTATTTAGTCTTTTTCTATTTTCCTAAAAAATTTATTAACTGTAAACAATATTTTCTATTAAACATACAGTATAAAAGAAAGCACAGTACATGTTCCCGACTACAATCTTTACAAGAGGATGTGAATGGGGGTACTCTTTAGACGGGTCTTAAAGGTAAGAATTCAGTCACATGATGTTAACGGTAGCACATTTCCCCGTGGGACATTTTAAGTCCTTTCGCGAATCACTCTAGCATTTTTGGGGGATTAACGGTAAAAATTTGTGATCGATTTTGGCGTTTACGGTAACAGAAAAAGGCCGTCTAATTCACGGTTAACGGCAAAGGGCATTCACACAGTATGATAGGAACCTGTGCGCCTAAAATATCAGTCTTACGGTTCTATCTGTAGGCTGTAGAACGTTTTTCGCGGAAAATCCACTTCAACAGAATATGCCAGATAAGTTTTTTCATGTTTTATTGTTATAAAGTAAATATTTTGTGTACAAAAAGGGGTTTATTATTTTTCTAGTCTCTTTATCCTTAATTGTAAAGAAGTTGTCCCGCGAGAGCTGATTTCTTGTAATTAATGTCACTGCATCGCGTTAAAAAATATTTTTTTTCTCCATTTTACATGAAAAGCTAAACTTACAACGCTCACACTTCTTGTGGCAACTATAAAAGATACTTCTTACTTTCATGCCAAATTTCAACAGTATTTGTAGCTGCATTGTCGAGAAAATCGTTGTTTTAAAAAATGAATTTTGTAGACTGTTTAAAGTAACTTTTATCACAGACTGTATTAGTCTATCTTACGGTTACTTTGCATGCTGTTTAACGAATATATAACTACACAATATGTGAAAAAAACACGGTAAAAATGAATGTTAAGGAAATTTCAGCTATTTTCGATAATCAGTGAAGGGATGTGGAGTAAATGCACATGAGATAAAGTCTCTACATATACTTATGGTAAAAATAAGCAATGGAACAGTGATTTTTTTGTTGTTCTTTACCTCGCGAGTATGTTTCGGCAGAATGTTTCCACCAATTCATTCCTCCGTGTGTATCTCATTGAGAATGATAATACGCTTTGTCCCCCGCTATTTTGAACATGTTTTTAAAGAATGCAACAAATTTAACCTTCCCTTTTTAGCTCACCTGGCCTAAAAGGCCATGTGAGCTTTTGCCATCACTATGCGTCCGTCGTCCGTCCGTCCGTCCGTCTGTCTGTCAAAAATTTCTCCTCTGAAACCACTGGGCCAAATGTAACCAAACTTGGCCTGAATCATCACCAGAGTATGGCTTCTCAAAATTGCGTTCGATTAGGCGGTAGGTCAAACAACATGGCCGCCATTGCTAAAAATAGAACATAGGGGTAAATTGCAGTTTTTGGCTAATAACTCGAAAACCGTCACAGATATCAAAAATCTGACATGGGGATAAAAGCGATCAGCATAGCAAGATCTACCTGCCCTGCAGTTTTGAAGAAAATCCAAGAACCCGTCTTGGAGTTATTGCCCCGGCTTTCTCCGTAAATTTTTCAAAATTTGTGCAAATTTTATTTTTTATTTCAAAAAGTGTAACAGATAGAGGTCAAGTGTATAT